>RXID01019312.1:0-15759 GCA_005019695.1 Trichopus zeylanicus subsp. travancoricus
TGCATCTGCTGTTTTCTTACATGGAATGAAGTGTGCCATCTTGGAAAATCTGTCGACAACAACAAATACTGAATCTAAGCCTCGTTGAGTCCTGGGGAGGCCCAAAACAAAATCCATCGAGAGATCCTCCCATGGGGCATTTGGCACAGGCAATGGGGTATAAAGGCCAGTGTTTTGAGAGCTTCCTTTGGCTGTTTGGCATACATAGCATCGTTGTACAAAGCGACCAACATCCCTTTTAAGTTGTGGCCAGTAGTAGCGCTCTTCAACTAGTGCAATGCTCTTGTCACGCCCAAGATGTCCTGCTAAGCCACTGCTATGCAACTCTTTCACCACCTTTTCTCTCAAGGAGCACCTTGGAATGCAAAGACGATAACCCTTAAAGAGAAAGCCTTCATGGAGATATAAATCACTTCTTTGTCCTGCTTGGCACTTTCTATACCCCTCTTTAAAATCTTCATCTTCAGCAAACAATTCCTTCAAATAATCAAACCCTTGAACTTCGTTGCTTATAGTTACCATCAAGGCTGCCCTACAGCTTAAAGCATCTGCCACCTTATTTTTTTGTCCAGATTTGTGTTTCAAAACATAGGTGCATTGCTGTAAGAATGACGACCATCGACCATGCATGCGATTCAAGTCCTTCTGGCTATCAATGAATTTCAAAGCTTGGTGGTCCCAGTTATACGAATGAACTCTCGTTGAATTAGATAGTGCTTCCAATGACGAACTGCTTGTACAACAGCAGAAAATTCCAGCTCATATGTTGACCACTTCTTTCGAGCTTCACTCAACTTTTCACTATAGAAAGCTACTGGTCTTCCTTCCTGGGATAGAACGGCTCCAATGCCTATGTACGAAGCATCACAATTTGCCTCAAATAACTTCTCGAAGCTAGGCAATGCCAAAATAGGTGCAGTAGATAACTTCTCCTTAATCGACTCGAAGCATCTATTAGCTTCTTGAGTCCAGGAGAACTTGTGTTGCTTCAAACATTCAGTTATTGGTGCCATAATGGAACTAAAGTTTTTGACAAACCTCCGATAGAATGTCGCCAGACCATGGAAGCTTCTAACTTCTGATACACATCTGGGTATAGGCCATTCCTTAATAGCTTTTACCTTTTCTTCATCAACATGAATGCCTTCAGCACTTACAAGGAAACCCAAGAACACCAAGTGGTCAATCATAAAATGGCATTTCTTTGAGTTGATGTACAACTTCTCCTTCTTCAGTACAGTAAGTACTTCTGTTAGATGCCTTTTATGTTCTTCTTCATTATGACTGTACACCAGGATATCATCAAAGTAAACAACAACAAAATGACCAATCAAAGGTTTGAGTACCTGATTCATCAATCGCGTGAAGGTACTTGGTGCATTTGAGAGTCCAAAAGGCATAACAAGCCACTCATAAAGTCCTTCTTTTGTTTTGAAAGCAGTTTTCCATTCATCTCCGGGTCTAATTATGATTTGATGGTATCCACTCCTCAAATCTATCTTGGAGAAAACCTTTGACCCTTCCAACATGTCCAACATGTCCTCTAAGTGAGGAATTGGGAATCTATACTTTACCGTGATTTGGTTGATAGCTCGACTATCTACACACATTCGCCAACTTCCGTCTTTCTTAGGTGTCAATAAGGCTGGAACTGCACATAGGCTCATGCTGACTCTGACCATTCCTTTTCTGATCAACTCCTCAACCTTGTCTTGTAAAATTTGTGACTCTTTTGAACTCATTCTGTAGTGGGGCAGATTTGGTAAACTCGCTCCAGGAACAAGGTCAATGTGGTGCTGAATATCTCTCATTGGGGGTAGTTCATCAGGAAGATCATCGGGCATGATTTTCTTGAATTCATCTAGGAAGGGTTGCAAGCCTTTTGGAGCTTCAGTGGGCATTGTCTCTATTCCTTTCTCAATCATAACAAATATTTGGGATTTCTCTTTAGCCTCGTTTATAAAATTTTGCACAATCAGGAAGGAGTGACCCTCCTCTTGTAAACTTTGGGTCGACGCGCTTCGCCAATGGGGTTAAGGATAATTTTCTTTCCATCTTTGAAGAAGATGTAGCGTTGTCCTAGCCCACGAGGTGTAGAATCGCTATCAAATTGCCAAGGCTGCCAAAAGAATAGGGCATGCCCATTTCATCTCCACAACCACACAGGTTTTTACCTCATCCTGGTAGAGTTACAATGGAAAACAAATTTGACACCGTTCAGTTACCTTGGTTTCACCAACCTTTTTAATCCAGCCGATCTTGTAGGGAGAAGGATGTGATTCCGTCTTCAATTGAAGCTTGTCAACCATAGTCTTGGAGATGATGTTTTCGCTGCTTCCCCCATCAATAATCATGTCACAGATCTTGCCATTTACTGTGCATCGAGTGCGAAAGATATTGTGACATTGTAGGTTTTCCTCTTGCATTGGGATGTACATCAGATTTCGAACTACTAAAGATGACCGTTCACCATCAGGCTCCTCGAATATTCCATCTTCATAGTTTTCTTGATCACAAGCTAGGTCATCATCTTTTGAGTCATGAAAATTGTCAGCAACAAAATTATCTTCAATAGCCAAGTTCACAGGTTGTCGTGCTGGACAAACATTAAAACGATGTCCAAATCTTCCACAACGATAGCACTTTAGATCAGGATTTGAACTTGGGTTCTTTGCTGATGTGGCATTTCCTGATGGCCTTGTAAGTCTAGCTTCAAGACTCACTTGTGTGGGAGGTCGAGAAGGTTGTGTAGCTGCACCTCCATTAGGAATAGATTGTGCTCCTTTTGAATTCTCACCAATGGTTCTCCCCACCTGATTTCTGATGACAGGTCGCTCCAATTGGGACTCCACACGAGTTGCACTCCTCACAGCCGCATTAACCGTCCAAATAGGTTGTAAAGAAATCCTATCTTGGATGGTTGTGCGTAGCCCACTGATGAATCTTGCCACTTGATGAGATTCAGTCTCTATTAGATTATTACGTGCTGATAGGCGATAGAACTCCTCAGCATATGCCTTCACACTGCGATTACCCGTCGACAATTTTGATATTGCTGAAAGAGTACCTGGTCATAATCTATGGGAAGGAATTGCTTTTCGAGAAGAGCCTTCATCCGTGGACATGCTCGAATTGGAGCTTTATTTTGGCGTGTCCTTTCCAACTGGATGCGTTCCCACCATGCTGATGCACCCCCCTTGAGGCGGTAAGCAACAAGCTTCACTTTCTTTGAATCTGGAATCTCCATGTAGTCGAAGAACCGTTCCACTTCAGCAAGCCAATCGAGAAAATCTTCGATCTGAAGTTGGCCATTGAAAGATGGGAGATCAATCTTCAAGCGAAAATCATGACGTCTATCATGCTCAGAAACTGGTCGGTGAAGGATGTCGTCAACTTCTTCGTCGCTGGAATTTTCAAGGATTTGTAAACCCTTTGGATTCACTTGCGGAGCCTTTCCTCGACCAATTGGATCATGAGTCACTTCATCGATCGGTCGACGTGGTTGATTCAGGCCTTCAAGTTGATCCATCCTCAGCATCAACCTTGCAAGTGAGTTTTGGATTGCCTCCATGGTCGAATCAAAATACTCATGGCTGATGTGATTACCCATAGGAGCACCGTCCCTAGGGTTGCTGCTGGTTGCGTCGTCGTTAGACATTAAGCAAGGATAGCCTCGCTCTGATACCACTTGACGTAGCAACAAGCGTGGTAGACGAGGAAAACACCGTTGCCTCTGTTAAGAACTCCTTGAATCCACAAGGAAGAGAGAAAATTCACTAAAGTAGAACTTTATTGAGAATAAAAGTTATTTTTCGTCCATAGGACTGAAGGCCTATTTATACAAATACCAGAAATCCAATTTGAGTAAGTTTCTGGCTTCCCAAGTCCTAAACTGAATATAACTCAGTTTAAACCCATTAATTGGGTTGGTAGAAGTTCTAAATAAATTAACATACGAAATAAATCCTAAATAAAATTATCCTTCCCAAGTCCTATAGGAATAGGATCAGTCCAAAATTGGTCTTGGGTTGGTGGAATCCGAGAATAAGACCTAAGACATCATAATAAAGAGAATTTTAAACATAGAAAGGTACTAAGTAAGGTAAATCCTAAGTTTAAATAGAAGAGTGAATCAAATCATTTGTCATGGCCCCTTGACTTCTTAATTAGCTTCTTTTGATATTCTTAAACTTCCTTTGAGTGTCCTACATCACAATGCCAGGCACTTGGAAGGAATCATGGTCGGTGACAGCATGGATGTCTGCAGAAGTTTAGCTGTGAGAGGGAGTTGTGTTGATTTGAGGAGAGAGCTGGTGTTACTTGTGTTGAGATTCCGGAGAATTTGAGAAAGCAACTGCTAAGACTGTTCCCACTCATGTACCAGCAAAGTTCTTTATTTATGATGTCCTTATTCTTGTATTCTTCTCTCCCCTATAGGAAGTTACCGCTCATACTGGATATAGATTATGGACCCTTTGCATGCTGGAGTTGGCTGCTGGCACAACAGGGTGGTGCCTTATTGCACTGCAGGAGCACACTGTGGTATACTCCACTTTTGACTGCCATTTCTCATCTGGCTGCTTAAGCCCTAACCCTCAGCTTTTGTGAGACTAAACGATGTCCCCTGGGTGAAAGGGGCCACCATTTTCTTCCTTTCCTCAATCACTCTGATCATTTCTCTTTTTTGATCCCGGGGTTGGTTCATTTCCACCTTCTATCTATGCAATTCTTGAATCTATTTCTTGATTTTCGAAGGTGAGGCTTGAGTTCAGAGATGGGATGGAGAGGAGGGAATGGGAGTGATTCATTGTCTCGCTATAAGTAGTCTGACAGTGAGGAAGAGCTTAAAGAAGGAAGAATCCAGCTGACCAAACTCCCCTCTTTTACTAGGAGCAGAAGACATGACACAATCTCACACTCCAACAATGGAACATGATGCCTACGTCACACCTCTCTATCTCTCAATTGCCTATCTCCTTGGCTGGTCCTCGAGGTGCATTTAGTTGTGCAATGACTCATCAGGCCGTCAGCATGGATATTCTTTTGTAAAAAGAACAACTTGAATAAGGTTTTCTGGTTTGAAAAATATTGTCTTTGCTCTTCATCACAATTAACTTGCATATTTGAAAGACTCCGAATCACAAGCATTTTGCCTTCATCAGTCAATGTTTTGTTCATTCTCTCATTCTTCAAGAATTTCTTCATGGTCAGAATTTTCATTAACAAATTCTTGTATAGCCATCAAGTTTCACTTGGGGCATTCTGAAGCAATGTGGCCATGGCCGAGACATCTGAAGCAATGTTTCACTTGTAAGTTTCTGGCTTCCCAAGTCCTAAACTGAATATAACTCAGTTTAAACCCATTAATTGGGTTGGTAGAAGTTCTAAATAAGTTAACCTACGAAAATAAAATCCTAAATAAAGATTCATCCTTCCCAAGTCCTAAACTGAATAGGATTCAGTCCAAAATTGGTCTTGGGTTGGTGGAATCCGAGAATAAGACCTAAGACATCATAATGAAGAGAATTTTAAACATAGAAAGGTACTAAGTAAGGTAAATCCTAAGTTTAAATAAAAGAGTGAATCAAATCATTTGTCATGGCCCCTTGACTTCTGAATTAGCTTCTTTTGATATTCTTGAACTTCCTTTAAGTGATCCTACATCAGTGTCCCCTTCTTGTAAAGAAATCGTCCTCGAGTTATTTTGTCGGAACTTGCAGTCCTCAGATGCATAGTAGTCAAACAAATCTTGAATATTAAAAGTGTTTGAGATCCCCAAATCCTTCGGAAGGTCGATGACATAGGCTTTGTTGTTTATCTTTCTTAGTATCTTCAGTGGCCCAATTTTCTTATTTTTCAGTTTGTTGTAAGTTCCAGCTGGAAACTGTTCCTTCCTCAAGTGCACCATCACCAGATCTCCTTCTTGAAACTCTTTTGGACGCTTATGAATGTCTGCTTTAATTTTGTATTTGGCATTGGATTCTTCAAATTTCTTCTTTACCTCAGTATGCACTTCAATAATTCTCTCCGCCATATTGTCTGCAGCTATGCTTGTTCCTGGCAATTTGGGCAACACCACCAAATCCAGCGGGTGCTTTGGGGTTCTTCCATTGACAATTTCAAATGGCGATTTTCCCGTGGACCTGTTCTTCATGTTATTGAAAGCAAATTCAGCTTGTGCGAGTGTATAGTCCCACTGGTTTGGTTTGTCTCTTGCAAGACACCGAATGATGTTTACAAGTGTTCGATTCACCACTTCACAATGTCTTCCAAAAGTGCTTAGAAATTTTGTGTCGCGATCAGAAATGATAGTCTTTGGCACTCCATGTAGCCTTACAATCTCCTGAAAGAATAGATTAGCCACCCTTGTTGCATCTGCTATTTTGTTACATGGAATGAAGTGCGCCATCTTGGAAAATCTGTCGACAATAACAAATACTGAATCTAAGCCTCGTTGAGTCCTGGGGAGGCCCAAAACAAAATCCATCGATAGATCCTCCCATGGGACATTTGGCATAGGCAATGGGGTATAAAGGCCAGTGTTTTGAGAGCTTCCTTTGGTTATTTGGCATACTAGTATCTTTGTACAAAGCGACTGACATCCCTCTTAAGTTGTGGCCAATAATAGCGCTCTTCAACTAGTGCAATGCTCTTGTCACGCCCAAGATGTCCCTGCTAAGCCATACTATGCAACTCTTTCACCACCTTTTCTCTCAAGGAGCACCTTGGAATGCAAAAACGAGAACCCTTAAAGAGAAAGCCTTCATGGAGATATAAATCACTTCTTTGTCCTGCTTGGCACTTTTTAAACCCTTCTTTAAAATCTTCATCTTCAGCATATAATTCCTTCAAATAATCAAACCCTTCAACTTCATTGCTTATAGTTACCAGCACGGCTGCCCTACGGCTCAAAGCATCTGCCACCTTATTTTTTTGTCCAGATTTGTGTTTCAAAACATAGGTGTATTTCTGTAAGAATGACGACCATTGACCATGCATGCGATTCAAGTCCTTCTGGCTATCAATGAATTTCAAAGCCTGGTGGTCAGTATATAGAATGAACTCTCGTTGAATTAGATAGTGCTTCCAATGACGAACTGCTTGTACAACTGCATAAAATTCTAGCTCATATGTTGACCACTTCTTTCGAGTTTCACTCAACTTTTCATTGTAGAAAGCTACTGGTCTTCCTTCTTGGGATAGAATGGCTCCAATGCCTATGTACAAAGCATCACAGTCTACCTCGAATAACTTCTCGAAGCTTGGCAATGCCAACACAGATGCAGTAGATAACTTCTCCTTGATCAACTCAAAGCATCTATTAGCTTCTTGAGTCCAGGAGAACTTGCGTTGCTTCAAACATTCAGTTATTGGTGTCATAATGGAACTAAAGATTTTGACAAACCTCCGGTAGAATGTTGCCAGACCATGGAAGCTTCT
Source organism: Trichopus zeylanicus subsp. travancoricus (assembly GCA_005019695.1). Classification (NCBI taxonomy): domain Eukaryota; kingdom Viridiplantae; phylum Streptophyta; class Magnoliopsida; order Dioscoreales; family Dioscoreaceae; genus Trichopus; species Trichopus zeylanicus. The sequence continues at coordinate 7,441 of RXID01019312.1, forward strand.
AACTTCTAATACACTTCTGGGTATCGGTCATTCCTTAATAGCTTTTAACTTTTCTTTATCAACATGAATGCCTTCAGCACTTACGATGAAACCCAAGAACACCAAGTGGTCAGTCATAAAATGGCATTTCTTTGAGTTGATGTACAACTTCTCCTTCTTCAGCACAGTAAGTACTTCTGTTAAATGCCTTTTATGTTCTTCTTCATTATGACTGTACACTAGGATATCATCAAAGTAAACAACAACAAAATAACCAATGAAAGGTTTGAGTACCTGATTCATCAATCGCATGAAGGTACTTGGTGCATTTGAGAGTCCAAAAGGCATAACAAGCCACTCATAAAGTCCTCCTTTTGTTTTGAAAGCAGTTTTCCATTCATGACCGGGTCTAATTCTGATTTGATGGTATCCACTCCTCAAATCTATCTTGGAGAACACCTTTGACCCTTCCAATATGTCCAACATGTCCTCTAAGCGAGGAATTGGGAATCTATACTTTACCGTGATTCGGTTGATAGCTCGACTATCTACACACATCCGCCAACTTCCATCGTTCTTAGGTGTCAATAAGGCTGGAACTGCACATGGGCTCATGCTGACTCTGACCATTCCTTTTCTAATCAACTCTTCAACCTTGTATTGTAAAATTTGTGACTCTTTTGGACTCATTCTATAGTGGGGCAGATTTGGTAAACTCGCTCTAGGAACAAGGTCAATGTGGTGCTGAATATCTCTCATTGGGGGTAGTTCATCAGGAAGATCATCGGGCATGATTTCCTTGAATTCATCTAGAAAGGGTTGCAAGCCTTTTGGAGCTTCAATGGGCATTGTCTCCATTCCGTTCTCAATCACAACAAATATTTGGGATGTCTCTTTAGCCTCATTTATAAAATTTTGCACAATCAGGAAGGAGTCACCCTCCTCTTGTAAACTTTTGGGTCGACACTCTTCGCCCATGGGGGTAAGGATAATTATCTTTCCATCATTGAAGAAGATGTAACGATTGTCTCGCCCACGATGTGTAGAATCTCTATCAAATTGCCAAGGTCTGCCAAGAAGAATATGACATGCATCCATCTCCACAACATCACAGGTTACCTCATCCTTGTAGAATTTTCCAATGGAAAAATAAATTTGACACCGTTCAGTTACCTTGGTTTCACCAACCTTCTTAATCCAACCGATCTTGTAGGGAGAGGGATGTGATTCTATTTTCAATTGAAGCTTGTCGACCATAGTCTTGGAGATGATGTTTTCACTGCTTCCCCCATGAATAATCATGTCACAGATCTTGCTATTTACTGTACATCGAGTGTAGAAGATATTGTGATGTTGTAGGTTTTCCTCTTGCTTTGGGATGTACATCAGATTCTGAACTACTAAAGATGACCTGTCACTATCAGGCAGTGCCTCCTCGATATTCCGATCTTCATAGTTTTCTTGATCACAAGCTAGGGTACATATCGTTTGAGTCATGAAAAGGTAAGCAACAAAATTATCGCTCATAGCAAAGTCACAACAGGTTTGTCGTGCTGGACAAACATTAGAACGATGTCCAAATTTTTCACAACGATAGCACTTTAGATCAGGATTTAAACTTGGGTTCTTTGCTGATGTGGCATTTCCTGATGGCCTTGTAGGTCTAGCTTCAAGACTCACTTGTGTGGGAGGTCGAGAAGGTTGTGTAGCTGCACCTCCATTAGGAATAGATTTTGCTCCTTTTGAATTCTCACCAATGGTTCTCCCCACCTGATTTCTGATGACAGGTCGCTCCAATTGGGACTCCACACGAGTTGCACTCCTCACAGCCTCATTAACAGTCCAAATAGGTTGCAAAGAAATCCTATCTTGGATGGTTGTGCGTAGCCCACCGATGAATCTTGCTACTTGATGAGATTCAGTCTCTATTAGATTATTACATGCTGATAAGCGATAGAACTCCTCAGCATATGCCTTCACACTGCGATTACCTTGTCGACAATTTTGATATTGCTGAAAGAGTACTTGGTCATAATCTATGGGAAGGAATTGCTTTTCGAGAAGAGTCTTCATCCGTGGCCATGCTTGAATTGGAGCTTTATTTTGGCGTGTCCTTTCCAACTAGATGCGTTCCCACCATGCTGATGCACCCCTCTTGAGTCGGTAAGCAACAAGCTTCACTTTCTTCGAATCTGGAATCTCCATGTAGTCGAAGAACCGTTCCACTTCAGCAAGCCAATCGAGAAAATCTTTGATCTGAAGTTGGCCATTGAAAGATGGGAGATCAATCTTCAAGCGAAAATCATTGACGTCTACCATGCTCAGAAACAGATCAATGAAGGATGTCTTCAATTTCTTCATCACTGGAGTTTTCAAGGATTTGTAAACCCTTTGGATTCACTTGTAGAGCCTTTCCTCGACCAATTGGATCGCGAGTCACTTCATCGATCCGTCGACGTGGTTGATTCAGGCCTTCAAGTTGATCCATCCTTAGCATCAACCTTGCAAGTGAGTTTTGGATTGCCTCCATGGTCGAATCAAAATACTCGCAGCTAATGTGATTACCCACAGGAGCACCGTCCCTAGGGTTGCTGCTGGTTGCGTCGTCGTTAGACATTAAGCAAGGAGAGCCTCACTCTGATACCACTTGACGTAGAAACAAGAATGGTAGACGAGGAAAATACCGTTGGCTCTGTTAAGAACTCCTTGAATCCACAAGAAAGAGAGAAAATTCACTAATGTAGAACTTTATTGAGAATAAAAGTTATTTCCCCGTCCATAGGACTGAAGGCCTATTTATACAAATACCAGAAATCCAATTTGAGTAAGTTTCTGGCTTCCAAAGTCCTAAATTGAATATAACTCAGTTTGAACCCATTAATTAGGTTAGTAGAAGTTTTAAATAAGTTAACCTACGAAAATAAAATCCTAAATAAAGATTCATCCTTCCCAAGTCCTAAACTGAATGGGATTCAACTCAAAATTAGTCTTGGGTTGGTGGAATCTGAGAATAAGATCTAAGACATCATAATGAAGAGAATTTATACAAAGAAAGGTACTAAGTAAGGTAAATCCTAAGTTTAAATAAAAGAGTGAATCAAATCATTTGTCATGGCCCCTTGACTTCTAAATTAGCTTCTTTTGATATTCCCGAACTTCCTTTGAGTGTCCTATATCAATTTCCTTTCCTCCAGACCCACTGTTTCTCTTTTCTTTTGCTTCCTATGCTAGCTAGCTAGCATGCCCCACCCACACTATTGACTTTGTTGAAGTGACAGTCTCTCCTCTTTGAGCTTAGTACTAGCAGTAGTAGTTGTTGTAGTAGCAGTAGTAGAAGTAGTAGTGTTTGCAGCAGCAGTAGTAGTAGCCATAGTAGTATCGGGCGTAATAGTAGTAGCAGAAGTATTAGTAGTGGCAGTAGTAGTTGTAGTAGTAGCAGTAGTAGTATCAGTAGTTCTACTAGTAGTACTAGTAGTAGGTTCTATTGTAGTGGAAGCAGAAGTGGTAGTTGAACTAGTAGTGGTAGCAGTTGTAGTGGCAACTGCAACAGTAGTAGTTGTTGTAGTAGTTACAGTAGTAGTAGTAGTAGTAGTAGCGGCAACAGCAACAGTAGTTGTAGTGTGATAGTAGTAATAGTTGTAGTAGTAGTTGTAGCAGTAACAGTAGTAGTATTAACAGTTGTAGTAGTAGTAGTATCAGCAGAAGTAGCAGATGTAGTTGAAATAGGAGAAGTGATAGTAGCAATAGCAATAGTAGTAGCAGTGGTTGTAGAAGTAGTAGTAGTAGTGACAACAACAAATACTGAATCTAAACCTCGTTGAGTCCTGGGGAGGCCCAAAACAAAATCAATCGATAGATCCTCCCATGGGGCATTTGGCACAGGCAATGGGGCATAAAGGCCAGTGTTTTGAGAGCTTCCTTTGGCTTTCTGGCATACATAGCACCTTTGTACAAAACGACCGACATCCCTCTTAAGTTGTGGCCAGTAGCAGTGCTCTTCAACTAGTGCAATGCTCTTGTCACGCCCAAGATGCCCTGCGCACTGCTATGCAACTCTTTCACCACCTTTTCTCTTAAGGACCACCTTGGAATGCAAAGACGAGAACCATTAAAGAGAAAGCCTTCATGGTGATATAAATCACATCTTTGTCCTGCTTGGCACTTTCTAGTAGCTGTAGTAGCCCCAAGGGTACTAGTAGCATTTGTAGAAGTAGTTGTAGTAGTAGTACTAGTAGGCATATTAGTGGTAGTAGTTGTAGTCATAGTAGCATGTGTGGTAGTAGCTGTGGCAACTGTAGTAGTAGTAGTAGTGATAATTGCACTAGCAGCCAAAGAAGTAATCGTAGCAGTGGTGGTAGTCATTGTAGTAGTAGTAGTGACGTAGCAACAAGCATAGTAGACGAGGGAAACACCGTTGCCTCTGTTAGGAACTCCTTGAATCCACAAGGAAGAGAGAAAATTCACTAAAGTAGAACTTTATTGAAAATAAAAGTTGTTTTCCCGTCCATAGGACTCAAGGCCTGTTTATACAAATACCAGAAGTCCAATTTGAGTAAGTTTCTAGCTTCCCAAGTCCTAAACTGAATACAACTCAGCTTGAACCCATTAATTAGGTTGATAGAAGTTCTAAATAAGTTAACCTACGAAAATAAGATCCTAAATGAGGATTTATCCTTCCCGAGTCCTAAACTTAATAGGATTCAGCCCAAAATTAGTCTTGGGTTAGTGGAATCCGAAAATAAGACCTAAGACATCATAATAAAGAGAATTTAAACATAGAAAGGTACTAAATAAGGTAAATCCTAAGTTTAAATAAAGGAGTGAATCAAATCATTTGTCATGGCCCCTTGACTTCTGAATTAGCTCCTTTTGCTATTTCTGAACTTCCTTTGAGCGTCCTACATCAGTGTCCCCTTCTTGAAAAAAACTCGTCCTTGAGTTATTTTGTCGTAACTTGCAGTCCTTATGTGCATGGTAGTCAAACAAATCTTGACTATTAAAAGTGTTTGAGATTCCCAAATCCTTCGGGAGGTCGATGACATAGGCATTGCTGTTTGTCTTTCTTAGTATCTTCAGTGGCCCAAATTTCTTCTGTTTCAGTTTGTTGTAAGTGTTCCAGCTGGAAACCGTTCCTTCCTCAAGTGCGCCATCACCAGATCTCCTTCGTGAAACTCTTTTGGACGCTTATGAATGTCCGCTTTAATTTTGTATTTGGCATTGGATTCTTCTAATTTCTTCTTTACCTCAGTATGCACTTCAATAATTCTCTCCACCATATTGTCTGCAGTTATGCTTGTTCCTGGCAATTTGGGCAACACCACCAAATCCAGCGGGTGCTTTGGGATTCTTCCATTGACAATTTCAAATGGTGATTTTCCTGTGGACCTGTTCTTCAAGTTATTGAAAGCAAATTCAGCTTGCGCTAGTGCATAATCCCACTGCTTTGGTTTGTCTCTTGCAAGACACCGAATGATGTTTACAAGTGTTCGATTCACCACTTTAGTTTGTCCATCTAATTGTGGATGATAAGCACTGCTAAAATATAGAGACATATCAAATCGCCTCCACAATGTCTTCCAAAAGTGACTTAGAAATTTTGTGTCGCGATCAGAAGTGATAGTCTTTGGTACTCCATGTAGCCTTACAATCTCTTGAAGGACAGATAGCCACCTTGTTGCATCTGCTGTCTTCTTACATGGAATGAAGTGTACCATCTTGGAAAATCTGTCGACAACAACAAATACTGAATCTAAGCCTCGTTGAGTCCTGGGGAGGCCCAAAACAAAATCCATCGATAGATCCTCCCATGGGGCATTTGGCACAGGCAATGGGGTATAAATGCCAGTGTTTTGAAAGCTTCCTTTGGCTTTCTGGCATACATAGCACCTTTGTACAAAACGACCGACATCCCTCTTAAGTTGTGGCCAGTAGCAGTGCTCTTCAACTAGTGCATTGCTCTTGTCACGCCCAAGATGCCCTGCTAGGGCCGTGATGTTGTAGGACACTCAAAGTGAAGTTCAAGAATATCAAAGAAGCTAATTCAGAAGTCAAGGGGCCATGACAAATGATTTTATTCACTCTTCTATTTAAACTTAGGATTTACCTTACTTAGTACCTTTCTATGTTTAAAATTCTCTTCATTATGATGTCTTAGGTCTTATTCTTGGATTCCACCAACCCAAGACCAATTTTGGACTGAATCCTATTCAGTTTAGGACTTGGGAAGGATGAATCTTTATTTAGGATTTTATTTTCGTAGGTTAACTTATTTTAGAACTTCTACCAACCCAATTAATGGGTTTAAACTGAGTTATATTCAGTTTAGGACTTGGGAAGCCAGAAACTTACTCAAATTGGATTTTTGGTATTTGTATAAATAGGCCTTCAGTCCTATGGACGGGGGACAACTTTTATTCTCAATAAAGTTCTACTTTAGTGAATTTCTCTCTTCCTTGTGGATTCAAGGAGTTCTTAACAGAGGCAACGGTGTTTTCCTCGTCTACCACGCTTGTTGCTACGTCAAGTGGTATCAGAGCGAGGCTCTCCTTGTTTACAGTCTAACGACGACGCAACCAGCAGCAACCCTAGCGACGTGCTCCTGTGGGTAATCAATCCAGCCGTGCGTATTTTGATCGACCATGCGAGGCAATCAAAACTCCCTTGCAAGGTGATGCGAGGATGGTATCAACTTGAAGGCCTGAATCAACCACGTCGACGGATCGATGAAGTGACTCCGCCCGATCCAACTTGGTCGAGGAAAGGCTCCGCAAGTGTGGACTCCAAAGGGTTTACAAATCCCTTGAAAATTCCAGCGATGAAGAAAGTTGAAGAATCCTTCACCCGACCAGTTCTGAGCTGATAGACGTCATGATTTTCGCTTGAAGCTTGATCTCCCATCTTTCAATGGCCAACTTCAGATCGAAGATTTTCTCGATTGGCTTGCTTAAGTGGAACGGTTCTTCGACTACATGGAGATTCCAGATTCGAAGAAAGTGAAGCTTGTTGCTTACCGACTCAAGGGGGGTGCATCAGCATGGTGGGAACGCATCCAGTTGGCAAGGACACGCCAAAATAAAGCTCCAATTCGAGCATGGCCACGGATGAAGGCTCTTCTCGAAAAGCAATTCCTTCCCATAGATTATGCCCAGGTACTCTTTCAGCAATATCAAAATTGTCGACAGGGTAATCGCAGTGTGAAGGCATATGCTGAGGAGTTCTATCGCCTATCAGCACGTAATAATCTAATAGAGACTGAATCTCATCAAGTGGCAAGATTCATCGGGGGGCTACGCACAACCATCCAAGATAGGATTTCTTTACAACCTATTTGGACGGTTAATGAGGCTGTGAGGAGTGCAACTCGTGTGGAGTCCCAATTGGAGCGACCTGTCATCAGAAATCAGGTGGGGAGAACCATTGGTGAGAATTCAAAAGGAGGACAATCTATTCCTAATGGAGGTGCAGCTACACAACCTTCTCGACCTCCCGCACAAGTGAGTCTTGAAGCTAGACCTACAAGGCCATCAGGAAATGCCACATCAACAAAGAACCCAAGTTCAAATCTTGATCTAAAGTGTTATCGTTGTGGAAGATTTGGACATCGTTCTAATGTTTGTCCAGCACGACAACCTGTGAACTTGGCTATTGAAGATAATTTTGTTGTTGACAATTTACATGACTCAAAAGATGATGACCTAGCTTGTGATCAAGAAAACTATGCAGATGGAATATTCGAGGCGCCTGTGATGGTGAAAGGTCATCTTTAGTAGTCGACCTCTGATGTACATCCCAAGCAAGAGCGAAAACCTCAACGTCACAATATCTTTCGCACTCGATGCACAGGTAAATGGCAAGAATCATCTGTGACATGATTATTGATGAGGAAGCAGTGAAAACATCATCTCCAAGACTATGATTGACAAGCTTCAATTGAAGACAGAATCACATCCTTCTCCCTACAAGATCGGCTGGATTAAAAAGGTTGGTGAAACCAAGGTAACTGAACGGTGTCAAATTTGTTTTTCCATTGGAAAATTCTACAAGGATGAGGTAACCTGTGATGTTGTGGAGATGAATGCATGCCATATTCTTCTTGGCAGACCTTGGCAATTTGATAGGGATTCTACACATCGTGGGTGAGACAATCGCTACATCTTCTTCAAAGATGGAAAGAAAATTATCCTTACCCCCATTGGCGAAGAGCGTCGACCCAAGAGTTTACAAGAGGAGGGTCACTCCTTCCTGATTGTGCAAAATTTTATAAACGAGGCTAAAGAGACATCCCAAATATTTGTTGTGATTGAGAAAGGAATGGAGGGACACTGCCCACTGAAGCTCAAA
>RXID01019314.1:0-31227 GCA_005019695.1 Trichopus zeylanicus subsp. travancoricus
ATTACTAGCAATAGTTGTTGTAGAAGTAGTCGAAGTAGTAGCGAAGGTAGTAATGGTAGCAATAGCAATAGTTATAGCAGCTGGAGTACTAGTAGTAGTTGGAGCAGTAGTAGTAATATTTGTAGAAGTAGCAGTAGTAACAGTAATAGTGGTAGCAGTAGCAATTGCAACATTAGTAGTAGTAGCCGTAGAGCGTAGCAGCAACAACAACAATAGTTGTAGTAGTAGCAGTAGCCAAGGGAGTAGTAGCAGCAGCAGCAGCAGCAGTTGGAGTACTAGCTGTAGTACCAGTAGCAGTTGTAGTAGTAGTAGTAGTTGTAGTAGTTGAAGTCATAGTGGAAGTGGTAGCAGTAGTTTTAGTAGCATTAGTCATAATAATAGGAGAAGTAGCAATAGTAGTAGGCAGTAGCAGCAACATCAATAGTAGTAGTAGTAGTGGTAGCAGAAGCAGTTGAAGTTGTATTAGAAGAAATAGTAGCAATAGTTAAAGTAGTAGTAGAATTAGTGTAGTAGTAGTATTAGTAGTGGTAGTAGTAGTAGCAGCAAAAGTAGCAGTAGCAGTAGTAGTAGTAGTACCAGTAGCTGTAGCAGTACTAGTAGTAGGTATAATAGCTGTAGTAGTAGTTGTAGTAGCAGTAGTAGTAGCAATAGTAGTAGAAAAATTAGTAGTAGTTGTAATAGCAGTAGTAGTTGTTGCAAAAGTAGTAGTAGTATACCAGTGGTAGGAGAAATAGTAGTAATAGCAGTAGCAATAGTAGAGTAGAAATAGTTATAGTAGTAGTAGTAATAGTAATAGAAGTATGAGCAGTAGTTGTAGTTGTAGTAGTAGTAATAGTTGTAGTAGTAGTAGTAGCAGTAGCAGCAGTAGAAGTAATAGTAGCAGCAGCAGTAGTAGTAGTATCGGTAGAAGTAATAGTAGGAGTGATAGTAGTAGCAGTAGTGGAAGTAGTAATAGTAGAAGTAGTAGTAGGAGTATTAGTGGTAACAGTAGTGGTTGTAGTACTAGTAGTAGGAGAAATAATAGTGATAGCAGTAGCAGTAATAGTAGTAGCAACAGTTATAGCAGTAGTAGTAATAGTAATAGAAGTACGAGTAGTAGTAGTAGTTGTAGTAGTAGTAGTAGTAGTAGTAATAGCAGCAGCAGCAGTAGTAGCAGTAGAAGTAATAGTAGGAGTAGTAGTAGTAGTAATAGCCGTAGAAGTAATAGTAGGCGCAATAGTAGTAGCAGTAGTGGAAGTAGTAATAGTAGAAATAGTAGTAGGAGTATTAGTGGTAGCAGTAGTAGTTGTAGTAGTTATAGGATGAGGTGGAGTAGTAGTAGCAGCAGTAGTAGCAGTAGGAGCAGTAGTAGTGGTAGCGGCAGTAGTAGCAGTAGTAGTAGTGGGAGTAGTAGCTATAGCATAGGAGTAGTAGCTGCAGTCATAGTAATAGTGGCAACCGCACGAGTAGTTGTAGGAATAATAGTAGTGGAAATAGTAGCCATAACAGTTGCTATTATAGCAGTTGTAGCAGTAGTAGTATCAATTGTAGCAGGAGTAGTAGCAAAACTAGTGGTGGTAGTAGCTGTAGTAGTAGTAGTAATAGCAGTAGTAACAGTAGTAGTAGTAGTGGCAGAAGCTGTTGTAGTCATAGCAACAGAAGTAGTAGTAGTAGTTATTGTAGTTGTAGTAGAAGCAGTAGTTGTAGCAGCAGTTGTAGTAATAGTAGTAGTAATAGTATGATAAGTAGCAACAGCAGCCATAGCAATAGAAGTAATAGTAGTAGTAGTGGTAGAAACAGTAGTAGTAACAATAATAGTATTAGTTGCAGCGATAGCGATAGCAGTGGTAACTGTAGTAGTTATCGTAGCATTAATAACAGTGGTAGTAGTAGTAGTTATTGTTGTTGTAGCAACTACAGTGGTAGTAGCAGCAATAGTAGCAGTAGTGGTAGTAATAGTAGTATTACAAGTAGCTGTAGTAGCTATCGTAGCATTCACAACATTAGTAGCAGTAGTAGTGGTAATAGCAGTGGTAGTAGTTTTAGCAGTGGTAGGAGTGATAGTAGTTGTAATAGTAGTAGCAGTTGTTGTAGTAATAGTAGTAGTAGTAGTAGTAGTAGTAATAGTACTAGAAGTAGTAGTAGGAGGAGTGATAGTAGAAGGAACAATAGTAGTACCAGTAGTAGTTGTAGCCATAGTAGCAATTGTATTAGTTGTACTATTATAGTAGTAGTTGCAGTTGTACTAGTAGTAGTCTTATTAGTAGTCGTGGTATTAGTAAAAGTAGTGCATGTTGCAATAGGAGTCATGGTAGTAGTTGCTCTAACACTAGTGGAAGTAATAGTAGAAGCAATAGTAGTAGTAGTAGCAGCAGCAATAGTAGCAGTAGCCATTGCCACGGTAGAAGTAGCAGTAGCAGAAGCGATAGTAGTAGCTGTAGTTGTACTAGCAGTAGTAGTATATGTTGGAGAAGTAATAGTAGTAGTCGTAGTAGTAGTCGTAGTAGCAGTAGTAGTAGTAATAATAGAAGATGTAGTAGTTGTGGCAGTAGTAGTAGTAGTAGTAATAGTAGCAGTCATAAGTAGTAGTAGCAGTAGTAGTCATAGCAGCAATAGTGGATGAGTGTTAGGAGTAGTAGTAGTAGTAGCAGTAGCAGCAGCAGCAGCAGCAGTAGCAATAGTAGTCGTTGTAGTAGTGGTAGCAGTAGTAGTGGAAGTTGAATGAGTACTAGTAGTAGTACTAGTAGAAGTGGGAATAGAAGTATTGGTAGTGGCAATAGTAGTAGTGGTAATGGGGGTGGTAGTAGAAATTGAAGTAGTAGTAGTAGTAAGAGTAGTAGTAGGAGGAGGAGTAGCAATAGCAGTTGTAGAATTGATAGGTGTATTACTAGTAGTAGAAGCAGTATCTGTAGTAGTTGTTGTTGTAGTCTTAGTAGTAGCAGAGGTAGTAACAATAGCAGCATGAGTAGTAGTTGAAGTAGTAGTAGTAGCAGTCATAGTAGTAGTAGTTGTTGTTCTAGTAGCAGCAGTAGTAGTAATAGTTGTACTAGCAGTAGTAGTAGTAGTACAAGTCGTAGTAGTAGACTTAGTAGCAGCAGCAGCAGTAGTAGTAGTAATTGTAGTACAAGTCATAGTAGCAACAATAATAGCAATAGTACAAGGTGTAGTAGTAGGAGTAGTAGTAGTTGTTGTAGTAGCAGTAGTAGTAGTACTGTAGTAGTAGTATTAACAATAGTAGCAGTAGTAGTTGTTGTAGTAGTAGCAGTTGTAGCAGCAGTACTAGTAGTAGTAGTGGTAGTAGTAGTAGTAGTAGTAGCAACAACAACAACATCAATAGTAGTAATAGTGGTAGCCGTAGTAGTAATAATAGTAGTACTAGTAGTAGTTCGAGTAGTTGTAGTAGCAATAGGAGTAGTATTAGGGGTAGAAGTTGGAATAAGAGTAGTTGTAAGAGTTGTAGTAGTAGCAGTAGTACTAGAAGGAATAGTAGTAGCAGGAGTAGTAGCAGTAGTGCTAGAAGGAATAGTAGTAGCAGGAGTAGTAGCAGTAGAAGTTGTCATAGCAGTAAGAGGAGTAGGAGTAGTAGTAATGGTAGAAGTTGTAGTAGTAGGACTAGCAGTAGAAGAAGAAGTAGCAGTTGTAGTAGTAGTAGTTGTTGTCATAGTAGTAGTAGTAGTAGTAGTAGTAGCAGCAACAGTAGCAACAGCAGTTGTTGTAATAATAATAGTAGTAGCAATAGTTGTTGCAGTTGCAATAGTAGTTGTAGGAGTAGCATTAGCGGTTGCAGTAGCAAAACTAGCAAAGGTAGTTGTAGTAGCAAAAGTAGTAGCTGGAGCAGTAGTAGCAGTTGCAGTAGTAGTAGCAGTAGTAGTTGCAGTTCCAGCAGTAGCAGTAGCAATAGTAGTTGCAGTTCCAGCAGTAGCAGTAGTAGTAGCAATAGTAATAGTAGTTATAGTAGTAGTAGTAATGGAAGAAATAGTAGTTGTAGTTGCAATAGCAGTAGTAGTAAGAGTAGTAGTAGTAGCAGTAGGAAGAGTAGCAGTAGTTGTAGTAGTTGTAGTAGTAGTCGTAGCAGCAGCAGTTGTAGCAGTAATAGTAGTAGTGGTACTAGTTGTAGTAGTAGTGGTAGAAGTAGGAGTAGGAGTAGTAGCAGTAGTCGTAGTAGTTGTAGTAGTAGTAGCGGCAGAGTAGCAGTAGTACTACTAGAAATTGTGGTAGTAGTAGCAGTAGTTGAAGCAATAGCAATTATAGCAGTAGTAGTTACATTAGCAGCAGTAGTCCTAATAGTAGTCGTAGCTCTAGTAGAAGTAATAGCATAAGTAGTTAAAGCAGTAGTAGTAGACACATAGTAGTAGCGGTAACTATACTTGTAGCTGTAGCAGTAGCAACTGTACTTGTAGCAGTAGCAGTAGCAATTGTACTTGTAGCAGTAGCAGTAGCAATAGTAGTAGTTGTTGTTGTTGTAGAAATAGTAGCAGCAGCCATAATTGTAGTAGTAGCAGCTGTAGTAGTAGTAGTTATTGTAATATTAGCAGTAGTATTAGTAGTAATACTTGTAACCGTTGTAAGAGTAGTAGCAGTGGCAGTTGTAGTAGTAATAATTGTAGTAATAGTAAGTAATAGTAATGGAAGAAATACCAGTAGTAGTAGCAGTTGTAGAAGTAATAGTAGTCGTACTAGTAGTTGTAGTTGTAGTATCAATAGTAGAAGCAGTAGCCTTGGTAGTAGTAATAGTAGTAGCAGTTGTTGTTGTAGTTGTCGTAGTAGTAGTAATAGAAGCAGGAGCAGTAGTAGAAGTAGTTGTAGCAGAAGTAGCCATAGTAGCAATAACAATAGTAGTTGGACTAGTCAATGTAGCAGTACTAGCAGTGGTAATAGCGGTAGTAGCTGGAGTAGTAGCTGTTGTAGTAGACGTAGTAGAAGTAGTAGTAGTGGTAGTAGTACTAGTAGCAATAGCAGTTGTAGCATTAGTATTTGTGGTAGTAATAGTAGTTGTAGCAAAAGTAGTAGTAGTACTGGTATCAGTTGTAGTAGTAGAAGTTTTTGTTGTAGCATTACTATTAGTAGAAGTACTAGTAGAAATAGTACTAGTAGCAGTAGTTATCATTTTAGTAGTAGTAGTTGTTTTTTTTTTGTAGTGGGACTAATAGTTGTACTAATAGTAGAAGCTGAAGTAGCAGCAATAGCCATCGTAGTTGCGGTAGCAGTAGTAGTAGTAGTAGCCATAGTAGCTACTACTACTACTACTACTACTATTGTTACCACTGTATTGCTACTTCTACTACTACTATTATTAATGCAACTACAACTATTACTACTACTACTCCTACTACTACTGCTACTGCTATTGCTACTATTTTTGCTGTTACTACAATTGCCACTTCTACTACTGCTACTACTACTACTACTAATACTAGTACTACTACTACTACTACTACTATTACTACTAACTACTACTATTACTACTTCTACTGCTACTACTGTTACTGCTACAACTACTACTATTTCTACTACAGCTATTGCTACTACTACTACTTCAACTACTATTGCTGCTAATGCTCCTACTGCAGCTACTAGTACTAGTACTATTACCACAACTCCTGCTGCTACTACTACTGCTACTGCTATTACAACAACTGCTACTACGGTTGCTAATGCTGATGCTACTACTACTGCTACTATAGCAGCAGCTACTACCACTACTACTACTAGAACTACTGTTACTACCACTGCTACTTCTACCACTACCACTACTACTACTACTACTATTACTACTACTACTATTACTACAACTACTATTACTACTACTACTACTACCACTACTACCACTACTACTACTTCTACTGCTGCTACTATTGCTACTACTGTTGTTACAACTACTACTACTAATACTGCTATTATTGCTACTTCTACTGCTACCGATAGTACTATTACTTCACATACGACTCCTAATACTGCTTCTATAATTACAGCTACTGTTACTAATACTACGCCTATTTCTACTACTATATCTACTACTACTTCTAGAACTACTATTACTACTACTCCTGCTGCTACAACCACTACTACGATTGCTATTGCTACTTCTGTTGCTACTCCTCCTCCTCATCCTACTACTACTACCACCACCACATCTGCTAGTACTATTGCTATTACTACCAGTATTACTACAATTGCTACTACTACTGCTGCTGCAACTGCTACTACTAGTACAAATATTGCTACTACCGCTACTGCTGCAACTGCAGCAACGGCTAATAATACTACTGCGACAATAGCATCCAAAGCTACTGCTACAACTACTACTAATACTAATAATTTTGCTACTGCAACTACTACAACAAATGTTACTATTACTACTACTGCTGCTGCTGCTGCTACTACTACTACTACTACTACTGCAACTACTACTACTAATACTGCTACTGTTACAACTACAATTGCAACCACTACTATTATTGCTACGATTGCTACTGTAACTATTGCTACTACAACTACTGTTAGTGCTACAACTACTTTAGCTTTGCTAATACGACTGCTACTACAACCATAACTGCAATTGCTAGTACGACTGCTACTACAACTACAACTAATACTACTTCTACTACTGCTACTACAACTACCTCTACTACTAGGACTACTACGATAGACAATACTACTACTACTGCTATTACAACTAGTACTCTTACTATTACTGGTACTACTACTACTGCTGCTTCAGCTACAACTGCTGTTTCTACTATTACTACTACTACTACAACTGCTACTGCTGCTACTATTACTACTACTGCTACAACCACTGCTACTAGTGCTATTGCTACTACTATTGCTACTACTACTATTACTACTACTACTACCACTACTACCATTACCAATGCTACTACTATTATTCATACTACGACTACTTCTCCTACATTGCTATTGCTTCTACTACATCTATTACTACTACTACCACAACTACATTTGCAACTACTAGTACTCTACTAATACTACTGCTGCTACAACTACTACTTCCACTACTACTAGTAATACTACTACTATTACTACTACTACTACTGCTAATAATATTACTATTGCTGTTGCTGCTATTGCTACTATTTTTACTACTACTGTTATTGCTACTGCAACTTCTACTTCTACTACTAGTACTATTACTACTGCTGCTACTACTTATACAACTAGTACAACTAGAACTACTACTACTACTACTACTGCTACTATCAATTCTCCTACAATAACAACTACTACTACTTCTCATACTACTACTACTACTACAACTACTACTACTACTACTACAACAACTTCTGCTACTACTATTACTACTACTATATCTACTGCTACAACTAGTACTACTACTAGTTCTACTATTGCTACTGCGGCTGCTATGACTATTATTGCTACTACTTTTGCGAATACTTCCACTGCTACTATTGCTCCTACAACTATTGCAGTTACTACTTCAATTACTACTGCCACTACTACTACTTCTCCGACATCTGCTACTATTACTGCTACTACTGCACTGCCACTACTACTACTACAACAACAACAACTACTACCACTACTACTACTTCAACTACTACTACTACTCCTCCTAAGAGTACTACTACTGCTACTGCTACCAATGCTACAACCACTACTACTGCTAGTACTGTTACTACTACTTTCACTACAACTACTACTACTATTGTTACTACTAATACTACAACAACTATTGTAACCACAACTACTACAGCTACTACTACGACTACTACTATGGCTGCTACTACTAATACTACTACTACTGCTACTACTAATCCAAATACTGCTACTGCCACTAATACTACTACTACTATTGTTATTGCTGCTACTACTTCTACTACTACTACTACTACTGTTACTGCTACAATTACTACTACGACTACTACTACCACTTCAACTATTGCTATTGCTACTACTACTGCTGCTGCTACTATAGCTACTGCAACCACTACTACTACTACTACTATTTCTACTACTATAGCCACTACTGCTACTATTGCTACTACCGCTACTACCATTAATGTTGCTACTACTGCTGCTGCTGCTACTACTATTGCTAGTGCTACAATTACTACTCCAACTTAGTAACTGCTACTACTACTAGTTCTACTACTAATGCTACTACCACTTCTTCTACTATTACTGCTTCTCTGCTGCTACAGCTTCTACTATAATTACTACTACTACTACCACTCCAACGTCTGCTACTACTACAACTACTACTACACTACTACTGTGATTACTGCTACGACTTCCACTACCACTACTAATACTTTTACTACTACTGCTACTACTGTTAATACTATTACTACAAATACTATTGCTATGGCTACTATTGCTTCTGCTACTACTACCATAACAACTACTAATGTATAATTACTTCTTCTGGTACTACTACTTCTACTACAACTTCAACAAATACTGCTATTACTACTACTTCTTCTACTAGTACTACTATAATAACTACTACTAATACTACTACTACTACTACTTTTCCTGCAAGAACAAGAAATGCTACTTCTCCTGCTACAACTACTACTACCACTTATACTACCACTGCAACTACTGCTACTGCAACTACTACTACTACTACTACTACTTCTACTACTGCTACTTCAACAAATACTCCTACAAATACTACTACAGCTACCGCTGCTGCTACTGCTTCTCATACTACTACTACTTCGGCTTCTAATACTGCTTCTACTACTACTACTGCTACTGCTACTACTGCTGCTGTTGTTGCTGCTTCTACTAATACTTCTTCAACTATTGGAATTGCAACTACCACTATAACAACTATAGCTGCTACTACTGATAATGCTAGTACTACAAATACTACAATAACTACTACTACGCGTGCTACTATTGCTACCCATGCTACTACTGCTAGTGCAACTGCAACTTTTACTACTACTTCTTCTACTACTACTACTACTATTACTACTACGACTACTTCCACTACTACTACTGCTACTACAGCTACCACTACTACTATAACTACTACTACTGCTATAATTGCTTCTTCTGGTACTACTACTTCTACTACAACTTCAACAAATACTACTATTACTACTACATCTTCTACTAGTACTACTACAATAACTACTACTACTACTACTACTACTACTACTACTTTCCCTACAATAACAACAAGTGCTACTTCTCCTGCTACAACTACTACTACCACTTCTACTACCACTACAACTACTGCTACTGCAACAACAACTACTACTACTACTACTTCTACTACTGCTACTTTTACAAATACTCCTACAAATACTACTACAGCTACCGCTGCTGCTACTGCTTCTCATACTACTACTACTTCGGCTTCTAATACTCCTTCTACTACTACTACTGCTACTATTGCTGCTAATGTTGCTGCTTCTACTAATACTTCTTCAACTATTGGAATTGCAACTACTACTACAACAGCTATAGCTGCTACTACTGTTGTTGCTACTACTACAAATACTACAATAACTACTACTACTCGTGCTATTATTGCTACCCATGCTACTACTACTAGTGCAACTGCAACTCTTGCTACTATTTCTTCTTCTCCTACTACTGCTATTACTACTACGACTACTTCCGCTACTACTACTGCTACTACAGCTACCACTACTACTATTACTAATACTACTACTGCAGTTGCTACTACAACTTCTAAAACTACTATTTCTACTACCACTATTGCTACAACTACTAATACTACTACTATTACTTCTAATACATCTACTATTCTTATAGTATCTATTACTACTACGACTACTACAACTACTACAAAAGCTGATGGTAATACTGCTATTGTTACTACTACTACTACAAAGTTGATGCTACTACTGCTATTGCTACTGCTGTACGACTGCTTCTACGACAACAAGTGGTACACTTACTATTACGGTTACTACTACTGCTACTACTTCTCCTAGAGGTACTACTACTACTACTATTGCTACAACCACTAATACTACTTTTGCAACTACGACTACTGCTTCTACAGCAACAAGTGGTACACTTACTATTACAGTTACTACTACTGCTACTACTTCTCCTAGAGGTACTACTACTACTACTATTGCTACAACCACTAATACTACTTTTGCAACTACGACTACTGCTTCTACTATTTCAACAACTACTACTGCAACTAGTTCTAGTACTACAACTACTTCTACTACTAGTAGTACTACTACTGCTACTACTACTGCTACGACTACTACTTTTGCTACTACTACTACTACTAATACAACTACTACTAGTCGTAATGTTGCTACTTTTACTTCTTCTACTATTATGATAACTACTACTATTTCTTCAACAGCTGCTACTACTACTAATTCTACTACTACTGCTGCTACGACGTTTGCTACTATTACTACTACTGTAACTACTTTTGATACCACTACTGCCACTACTTCTTCTACTTCTACTGCTACTTCCGCTAGTACTGCTGTTACTACTACTACTTCTACTGCTACTACTACTATTACAACAACTACTGCTTCTACAATGATTGCTATGATTGCTACTAGTACAACTAGTACTTCTACTACTACTACCACTACAACTACTACTACTTCTACTAATACTACTAATTCCATTACTACTACTACTATTATAACAACTGCTACTACTATTGCTGCTACTACTGCTACAACAACCACTACTACTAGTACTAGTACTACTACTCGTAGTAGTACTACTTGTCCTACTACTACTACTGCTGCTGCTGCTACTACTACTACCACAACTACTATTTCTGCTATTACTACTACTATGACTACAACAACTACTATGGCTACTGCCGCTACTACTCCTACTACTTCTACTAATGTTGCTTCCACCACTACTGCCACTACTATTACTGCTACTGCAACTATTACTGCTACTTCTACTGCTGCTGCTGCTGTTACAATAGTGAAATTGCTACTACTACTACTACTACTACTGTTGTTGTTGTTGTTGTTGTTGCTACTACTAGTACTTATCCTACTACTACTACTGCTGTTACTACTTGTGCTACTATCATAACTGCTACTGCTACCACTACAATTGTGACTACTACTTCTACTACTATTGTTGCTACTACATTTGCTATTACTGCTAGTGCATCTATTACTATTTCTCCTACTATTACTACTACTACTACTGCTGCTACTATGACTACAACTACAACTACTGCTACTAGTACACCTTCTACTACTGCTGCTGCTGCTGCTACTACTACTAATACTACTTCTACTACTACATCTAAAACTGCTACTACTACTACTGCTATTATTACTACCGCTACAACTACAAGACTACTACTCTACTACCAATATAGCTACTACTACTACTACTACAGTTGCTGTGACTAATACTACTCCTGACTTCTACTTCAACTACTACTCTACTACTACTTCTACTACTACGGCAGCTACTACAGCAAATACTCAACAATAACAACTACTACAATAACTAATGCTACAACTACTACTTATGCTACTACTGTTACTACTACCACTACTACAGCAACTACTACTTCTACTACTACTTCTGCAACTTCTGCTACTACAGCTACTGCTACTACTATTACTACTATAACTACTTCTACCACCACTTCCACTGCAGCTTATACTACTACTATTGCTGCTACTAGTGCTATCACTTCTACTACCACTACTGCTATGATTTCTACAGCTGCTACTGCTACTGCTACTACAAGAACAACCACAGCTACTACTAGTATTGCTAATAACACTAATGCTTCTGCAGTTGCTACAACTACAATAACTATTACTATTGCTACTACTACTGCAACAGCTACTACTACTACAACAGCAACTACTACTACAATAACAACTTCTGCTTGTTCTGCTACTACTTTGACTTTTGCAACAACTACTATTGCTACAACTATAATTTCTACCTCTACTCCAATTACTGCTACCACTACTACTGCTACCAATGCTAATACTACTGCTGCTACTACTATAGCTACTTCTCCTTCGACTACCACTATAACCACTACTACACCTACTATTGCTACTACTACTGCTACTGCTGCTACTGCTACTACTACTATAACTACAACTGCTACAACAACTACTACTACTACAGCTACTTCTGCTACTATGACTACGACTATGGCTCATATTGGTACTACTGCTACAACAGCTACTACAAATAGTACTCTTACTATTGTTGCTACTACTATTACTACTGCTATAGCTACTGCGGCTACTGCTACTACTACAACTTCTACTGTTACTACTGCTTTGGCAACTACTACTATGACGACTACTACTACCGCTCAATTGCTACGGTAGCTGCTACTGCTATTGCTACTATAATTACTACTACAACTACTAATACTGCTACTATTACTAGTACTACTACTACTATTACAATTAGATGCAGTAGTAGTTGTCGTAGTAGCAGTAGTAGTAATAGCAGTAGTACTAGCAGTACTAGTAGTAGTAGTACTAGTAGTGTCAGTAGAAGTAGTAGTAGTAGTAGAAGTAGTTGTAGTAGTAGTAAAAGTAGTAGTAGTAGTAGAAATAGTAGTCATAGTAGTAGTAGTAGAAATAGTAGTGGTAGTTGTAGTAGTAATACCTGTAGCAGCAATAATAGTCGAAGTAGTTGTTGTTGTAGTAGTAGTAGTAGTGGTTGCATCAACACATGTTGTAGTAGTAGCAGTTGCAGCAGTATCAAAAGTTGTAGTAGTAGTAGTAGTTATAGTTGTAATAGAAGTAGAATATTAAGAGTAGCAGCGGTAGTAGTAGCAGTAGCAATAGTAGTAGTAGTAGCAATAGTAGCAGTAGTAGCAGTAGAAGTGGTAGTAATAGTAGTAGTAACATTAATGGTAGCAACGGTCACAACAGTAGGGGTACTAGCTAGAGTAGCAGTTGTAGTATTAGTAACTGCAATAGCAGTACCAATAAGACTTGTAGTAGCAGCACTAGAAGACGAAGTAGTAGCAGTAGCAATAGTAGCATTAGTAGTGGTAGTAGTAGTAGTATTAGTAGTGGTAATAGTAGTAGTATTAGTAGTGCTAGTTGTAGTAGTACTAGTAGTGGTAGTAGAAGTAGCATTAGTAGTAGTAGCAGTAATAGTAGTAGTAGTAGTGGTCAGAGTAGCAGTGGTAGAAGTAGTAGTAGTAGCAAAAGTAGTAGTAGGAGAAGTGGTAGTAGTAGCAGTAGTTGTAGTAGCAATAGTTGTAATAGTTGTAGTAGTAGAAGTTGTAGTAGCAGTAGTCGTAGTAGAAGTAGTAGAAGTAGTAGTAGTACCTGTAGTAATAGTTGTTGTAGTAATAGCACTAGTAGTAGCAATAGTAGTAGCCATTGTAGAAATAGTAGGAGAAGTAGTACTTGTAGCTGAAGTAGCAGTAGTAGCTATTGTAACAGTAGTAGTAGAAGTAATAGTAGGAAGAGTAGGAGCAATAGCAGAAGTAGCAATAGTCCTAGTTGTTGTCATAGCAACAGTGGTAGCAGTAGCAGTAGGAGTCATCACAACAAAAGGAGTAGAAGTACTAGCAGTAGTACCAGTAGTAGAATTAGTATTAGTAGAACTAGTAGTAGCAGTAATAGTAGTAGTAGCAGTGGTAGCAGTACTAGTTGAAGTAGCACTAGCAGTGGCAATAGAAGTAGCAGTACTTGTAGTAGAGGTAGTAGTAGTAGTTGTTGTTGTAGTTGTCTGAGTAGTAGTAGTAGTTGTAGTAATCGTAGTAGTAGTAGCAATAGTAGAAATAGTGGTAGTAACAACAGTAGTATTAGCCGTAGTAGTAGAAGTTATAGTAGTAATAGTAGTAGTACGAGAAGTACTGGTAGCAATAGTCCTAGTAGGAGTAGTAGTAGTAGCAGCAGCAGCAGCTATAGTAGTAGTAGTTACAGTATCAATAGTAGAAGTGGTAGAAATAGTGGTTGTAGTTGTAGTAGCAGCAGTAGCGACAATAGCAACAGTAGCAAAAGTAGTAGTAATAGTAGTAGTAGTAGTAGTAGTAGCACTAGCAGTAATAGTAATACTAGAAGCAGTAGCAGCAGTAGTAGCAGAAGTTGTGGTAGTAGTTGTAGTAGTTGAAGACGTAGTAGTCGTAGAATTAGTAGTAGTTGTAATTGTAGCAAAAGTAGTAGCAGCAGCAGTAGTAGTAGTTGTAGCAGTACCGGTAGCCGCGGTAGTAGCAGTAGTAGCAGTAATAGCAGTTGTTGTAGTGGTAGTAGTAGTAGTAGTAGTGGGAGTAGTAGTAGCAGTAGCAGTAGCAATAGCAATATTTGTACTAGTTCTAGTAGTTGTATTAGTGGCAATAGTCACAAGTAGTAGTAGTAGAAACAGTAGTAGCCATAGTTGCAGTAGTAGCAGTTATAGAAATAGTTGTGGCAGTGGTGGTCGAAGTAGTCATAGTAGTAGTATCATAAATATTAGGAGTAGTAATAGTAGCAGTAGTAATAGCAATAGTAGCGAAAGTAGTAGTGTTTGGACAAGTAGTCGTTGTAGCAAAAGTAGTAGTAGTAGTAGTAGGAGTACTAGTAGTAGTAGTGGTCTTAGTAGTAGTTGTTGTTGTTTAGTAGTAGTTGTAGTAGGAGTTGTAGTAGTAGCAGTAGGAGTAGTAGTAGTAGTGGTAGAAGTAGTAGTCGCAGTAGAAGTAATAGTGGTAGTAGTAGTAGAAGTAGTACTACTAGTAGCAGTAGCAGCAGTAGCAGTAGTTGTAATAGTCGTAGTACTAGGAGAAGTAGTAGTAGTAAAAGTAGTAGTAGCTATGGCAATAGTAGCAGCAAGTAGCAATTATAGTAGTAATAGCATTAGCAGTTGTAGTAGTAATAGGATTGGCAATAGCAGCTAGAGTAGCAGTAGTGGGAATAGTAGTAGTAGTAGTAATAGTAGTGGAAGTAGTAGCAGTAGTAGAAGTAGTAGTAACGGTTGTAGTAGTAACAAAAATAGTTGTGGCAGTAGTAGTTGTTATTGTATTAGAATCAGTAGCAGCTTAGTAGCAGTAGTAGAAGTAGTAGTAGAAGCAGTAGTAGTAATAGTAGCAGCTGCAGCATCAGCAGTAGTAGTAGCAATAGTAGTTGTCGTAGTAGTAGTACTAGTAGTCACAGTAGTAGTAGTAGTAGTCATAAAAGAAGCAGTAGCAATAGGAGTAGTAGTAGCAGCAGCAGTAGTAACAGAAGTTAAAGTAGTAGTAGTTGTAGCAGCAATCGTAATAGTAGTAATAGTAGTGGGAGAAGTAGTAGTAGTTGCAATAGTAGTAGCGGCAGTAGTAGTAATAATAGTAGTAGCTGCAATAGTAGAAGTAGTAGTAGCAATAGCAATAGTACTAGCACTAAAAGTTGCAATAGTAGTAGTAGTAGCAATAGTTATTTTTGTGTTAGTTGTAGTAGAAGTAGAAGTGGAAGCAGCAGCAGCAGTATTATTAGTAGTTGTAGTAGTAGTTATAGTAATAGTTGCAATAGTAGCAGCAGAGCAGTAATAGTTATAGGAGCCGTGGTAGCCGTAGTAGCTATAATAGTTGTAGTAGTAGTAAGAGTAGTAGTAGTAGTTGCAGAAGTGGTGGTAGTAGTAGTAGTAGTAGTAGTAGCAGTAGTAGTAGTAGCAGTAGTAGCAGTAGTAGCAGTAGCAGTATTAGTAGTAGTTGTAGCAGAGGTTGTAGTAGCCACAATAGTAGTAGTAGCAACAGTACGACTAGTAGTAGGAGAAATAGAAGTAGTAGAAATCGCCATAATAGTTGAAGTAGATGTAGAATTAGTAATAGGTATATTAGTAGTAGTAGGAGTAGCAATAGTAGTATTAGCTATGGTAGTCGTAGCAACAGTTATAGCAGTAGTAGTAATAGTATGAGAAGTAGTAGCAGTAGCAGTAGCAAAAGTATTAGTAGTAGTAGCAGTAGTAGTTGTAGTTGCTGTAGTAGGAGTAGTAGTAGCAGTACTAACAGTAGTAGTAGTGGTCGTAGTATTAGTACTAGTTGTAGAACTAGTAGTAGTAGTAGTAGTAATAATAATAGTAGTAGTAGTCTTAGTAGTAGATGTAGCAGTAGAACAAGTAGTGGCGGCAGTAGTAATAACAATACTAGTAGTAGCAGTCATAGTAGTAGTAGTAGTAGTAGTCATAGCTGCATCCATAGCAGTAGCAGTAGTAGAAGTTGTAGTACTAGGAGTAGTACCTCCAACAATAATAGTTGTAGTACAAGTGGTGATAGTAGTAGTAACAGTAGTAGTAGTAGTAGTAGCAGTTGAAGCAATAGTAGTAGTAGTTATAGTAGTACTAGTAGCTATAGTACTAGTAGTGGTAGTAGTGCTAGCAGCTGTAGTACTAGCAGTGGTAGTATTATTAGCAGAATTTCTATTAGTACCATTAGCAGTAGTAGTAGTAGTATGAAGAGTAGTAGTAGTTGAAGTAATAGTAGTAGTAGTAGCAGCAGCAGTAGTAGCAGCAGCAGCAGCAGTAGTAGCAGTAGTAGCATCAATAGTGGTAGTATTAGGAGTGACAGTAGTAGCAGCAGCAGTGATTATAGCGTTAGTAGTAGAAATAGTAGTCGTAGAAGTTGCATTAGGAGTAGTAGTAGCAATTGTACAAGTAGTAGTAGTAGTAGTATCCGAAGTATTAGTAGCCGTAGTACTAGTACAACTAGCACTACTACTGCTATTGCTACTAATACTGCTACAATAAGTACGACTACTGCTGCTGCTATTACTTCTGCTGCTACCACTGCTACTACTACTACAACAACAACTACTACTCCTACTACTAAAACTACTGCTATTGCTGCTGCTAGTAGTATTGATGCTACTAATACTACGACTGCTACTACTACTGCTACTACTACAATTACTGCTAGTACAACTATTGCTACTAATACTACAACTATTACCACTTCTACAGCTACTACTACTACCACTACTACTACTACTACTACCACAACTTT
Source organism: Trichopus zeylanicus subsp. travancoricus (assembly GCA_005019695.1). Taxonomy (NCBI): domain Eukaryota; kingdom Viridiplantae; phylum Streptophyta; class Magnoliopsida; order Dioscoreales; family Dioscoreaceae; genus Trichopus; species Trichopus zeylanicus. The sequence continues at coordinate 16,910 of RXID01019314.1, forward strand.
TACTACTATTGCAACTACTACTACTACTACTACAACTACTGCTACTACAATAATGACTACAACTGCTACTAGAATTTTTATCGCTAGTGCTACTATTTCATCTACTAAAGCTACTACAACTGCGACTTCTACAGCTGCTACTACTACTATAACTACTACTTCCATTGCTCATACTACTTCTACAACAACTACTACTACTATTTCAAATACAACTTCAGCTTTTACTACTTTTACTACCACCACTGCTACTACTGCTAGTACTACTACTACTAGTAATACTACGACTAATACCCCTACTATAGCTACTACTACTACCACTACTACCGATAATACTACTACTTCCCCTACTACCTCCACTTTTGCTACTACAACTGCAACTACTACTACTACTGCTATGACTACGACTACTACTATTACTAATACAACTGCAACTTCTACTACAACTATTACTAATACTACTACTCCTACTAGCGCCACTGCTACTGCAAGTACTATTTCTACTACTACAACTGTTGCTACTACTATTACTACTGTTACTTCTACTACTACTACTACAACTACTTCGACTGTTACAACAACAAAAACTTCTACCCCAACTACAAAAACTACTACTAGTACTAGTACTACTACAGCTATTACTTCTACTATTGCTATTATCGCTACTACTACTACCGCTACTATTGCTACTACTACTACTACTACAAATACTACTACTGCAACTACTGCTACTACTGCTACAACAACAACAACTATTACTACTACTATTATAACTATTTTTGTTACGACAACTTTTACTACCCATACTACTACTACTACTACCACCACTGTAGCTGCTACTACTCCTGCGACTTCTGCAACAACTACGATTACTGCTACTACTACTACTACTACAACAACAACTACTACTTTTACACTACTATAAATAATACTATTGATCCTTATGCAAATACTACTACTGCTGCTGCTTCTACTACTAATACTACTTCTACTACTCATACTACTACAACTACTACAACAATTACTTCTGCTACTACTACTATTACTACTTTAATTCCTGCTACTGGTTCTACTACTACTACCCCAACTACAGCTGCTGCTACTGGTACTTCTAATTCTACTTTTGCTACTACTTCTACTTCAACTACTACTACTCCGAATACTACAACTATTACTAATACTAATACAACTATTACTGCTACTGCTACTACTACTACTACTACAACTTCTGCAACTCCTAATACTACTGCTACTACTACTACTGCTACTATTACTGCTATTGCAGTGACTACTAATACTATTACATGTTACTACAACTACTGCTAATACTGCTACTGCTACAACTACAGTTAGTTCTACTACTACCACTACAACAACTGCTGTTACTACTGTTAGTGCAGCTTCAGCTACTACTACTATTACCACTAATGTTGCTACTCCTACGACTACTACTACTGGTGCTGATCCAACTACAGGTACTATTGCTACAACTACTACACTAACTACTACTACTACAACTACTACTATCACTTCTACTACAGCTACTAGTGCTATTACGAAAACAACAATAGTTGTTGCCGCCGCCGCCGCTCAAACCACTAATACAACTACTCTTACTGCTGCTGCTGCTACTACTGCTACTAAGGCTATTACTACTACTACTACAACAACAACAACAACTATTACTACCACTACTGCTGCTGCTGCTGCTGCTGCTGCAACTACTGCTGCTACTACTACTACCACTTCTACTATAGCTGCTACTACAACAACTACTACTACTATAGTTGCTGCTACTACAACTACTACTACTATTACTATTGCTACTGCTACTCCCACTACTATTGCTACTACAGCTACAACAGCTACTACTACAACAACAACAACTACTACTACTACTACAACTACTACTACTCCTACTACCACTACTACTGCTGCTACTACTGCTGCTGCTACTACTACTATTACGACTTCTACTATAGCTGCTGCTACAGTTGCTACTACTACTACAGTTTCTACTACTACTGCTACTACTATTACTGCTGCTACTTCTACTACTACGCCTACTATGGTAACTACTAATAATACTAATGCTACAGCTGCTGCTACTGCTACAACAACTACTTCACCTATTACCATTACCACTACTACTACTATTGCTACTGCGACTTCTGCTACTCCAACTAATACTACTGCCGCTATTACTACTACTGCTACTACTAATATTACTACTACTACTATTACTACTACTACTACTAGTACTACTACTGCTGCTGCTGCTGCTAATACTACTACTTCTAGTTCTATTAAAACTTCTACTACGACTGCTGTTGCTTCTACTACTTCTAGAACTGCTACTACTACTACTAGTGCTACTATAGCTACTATGGTTACTACGGCTATCACTTCTTCGGCTACCACTACAACAACTATTGCTACTACTACCACTACTACTATGATTGCTTCTATTGCTACAACTATTGCTACTACTACTACAACAACAACAACAACTACTACAACTGCTACCACTAATTTGACTGCCACTAAAATTACTATTACTACTACTACAATTTCTACTATAACTGCTACTACTGCTACTGTTGCTACAACAACAACAACTACTACTACAACTACAACAGCCACTACTCCTATGACTAGTACTACTTCTGTAGCTAATACTATTGCAACTGCTACTAGTACTACTACTGCTACTTCTACTACTTGTCCTACTACTATTAGTACTGCTACAACCTCTGCTACTACTACAACTGCTACTCCTACTAATATTACTGTTGCTGCTACTACCATTGCTACTACTAGTATTGCCACTATGACTATTAATTTTACTGCTGCTACTACTACTACTACAACTACTTCTTCTACAACTATTACTGCTACTTCTACTACTACTACTACTACTGCTACTACTACTATGACTGCAACTATTGCTACTTCTGTTACTCCTTCTACCACTACTACGATCGCTACTTTTGCTACTAATGCTACTATTATTACTACTATAGCTACTACTGCTGCTGCTGCTGCTGCTAGAACTCCTTCCACTACTATTACTACTGCTATAACTACTGCTACTTCTACCACTAATCCTACTTGCACTACTACTGCAACTACTACAACAACTACTATTACTACTACACGACAAATTGTACTATAGCTACCAATACTACTGCTATTACTACTGCTACTACTTATCCTTCTACTACTATTACTACTAATACTACTGCTACTACTACTATTACTACTGCTAATACTACTAGTACTACTACTACTACTACTACTATGACTAACGCAGCTACTACTGCTACTACTACTTTTATAACAATGAATACTACTACTACTTCTACTGCTACTACTACTATTGTAACTACTGCTATCACTGTTACTTGTACTACTACTCCTCCTCCTCTGACTACTACTACTAATACTAATACTACTACTACTACTGCAAGTACTACTACTGTTACTTGTACTACTACACCTACAACTACAACTGCTACTACTATGACTACTAATACTACTACTCTTCCTACTTCAACTACCAATACTGCTCCAACAAATACTACTACTATAATTAATACGACTACTGCTACTACTATTACTATTACTACTCCTACTACGACTACTACTACTTCTGCTACTACTGTTGCTACTACTACTATCGCTACAACTACTACTACTATTTCTACTACTACTACTAGTACTTCTACTGCTCGTTCTAATACTTCTACTGCTACTACTACAATTACTTCTGCTACTACTACTGCTACTTCTCCTACTGCTACTGCTGCTCCTCCTCCTACTACTACCACTACTGCTAGTGCTACTACAACTACCACAACTATTGCTACAGATGCTGCTACTACTGCTACTAGTACTACTACTGCTTCAGCTACGACTAGTGCTACTACTACTCTTACTACTACTCTTGCTGCTGCTACTACTACTACTACTTCAGCTACGACTAGTGCTACTACTACTCTTACTACTACTATTGCTGCTGCTACTACTACTACTACTACTGCTATTGCTGCTGCTACTACTACTACTACAACAAAAACTACTACTCTACAACTACTACTACTGCAACTACTACTATTACTACCACGGGTGTAGCTACTACTACTACAACTACTACTGCGGCTTTTGCTACTACTATTACTACTACTACTACTACTACTACAACTACAACTACTATAGCCACTGCTACTACTACTAGGGCCACTATTGCTACTACTACTACTTCTACTACTACTTCTACTTGTACTACAACTACTACTAGTACTATACCTACTAGTTTAGCTACTACTGTTACTACTACTGTAACTACTACTTCTACTATTGCTACTACTTCCACTCCGATTGCTTCTACTGCTACTACTAGTACTACTACAATGACTACTTCTACAACAACAACAACTACTACTGCTACTACAGCTACCACAGCTACTACTACTACTACTACTATTACCACTACTGCTCCTAATACTACTACTACTACAATTACTACTACTATTACTACTACTACTCCTATTACTATTGCTACTCCTATGCCTACTGCAACTCATACTACTACAATTGGTACTTCTAACTCTATTTTTGTTACTAGTAATACTGCTAGTACAACAACTACTACTCCTTCTACAACTGCTACTCCTACTACTACTCCTATAACAACAACAACAACTACTACTGGTACTACTAATAATAATAGTAATGATAGTAATAATACTACAACAACAACAACAACAACTACTACTACTACTACTACTACTACTACAACAACAACAACTACCAGGACAACTACAACTATTACTACTGCTGCTACAACTACTCCGACTACTACTACTACTACTACCACTAGTATTACTACTACTACTACAACAACAATAACAACAACTACAATTACTACTCCTAATGCTGCAATTACTCCTACTACTGCAACTACTATTACTGCTGGTCCTACGATTGCTACTACTGCTATTGCTACTACTACTACTGCTACTACTACTACTACTGCTACTACTCTACTAGTTCTACTAATACTACTACTACTACAACTATTGCTGGTCCTACTCCTGCGACAACAACTTCTACTACTACTACTATTACTACTACTACGACTATTCCTACAGCTACTACTACTTCAACTACCCCTACTTTTGTTACTTGTACTAGTACTGCTACTTTCTCTACTACTACGCCTACTGTACTACAACTACAATTGCAACTATAACTACTCCAACAACTATAACTATGACTATTGCTACCACTAATGCGACTACCACTACTACTACAACAACTGCTACTACTAGTACTACTATAGCTACAACAACTACTACCACTGTTGCTGATGCTGCTACTGCTGCTAATCCAACTACAACTACTACTACAACAACAACAACTACTACTACTACTAATATTACTACTACGAATTCTACTACTACCACTACTACTACTACTATTAGTCCTACTACCACTACTACCATTACCACTACTACTACTACTATAACTACTACAACTACAACTACTACTTCTACTACTACTACTGTAATGCAACAACAATTATTACAACAACTACTACTAGTACCTAAATTACTACAACTACTACTTCTGCAACTACACTACTACTACAACTATGACTACAACTACTTCGACTACTGCAACTCGTGTTGCTACTACTACTACTACTCGTACTGCTACTATTACTACTAATACTACTACTACGACTACTACTACTTCTACTACTACAACTACTACTGCTGCTTCTACTACTATAACTACTACTGTTGTTACTACTATAACAATTATTGCTACTACTGCTATGACCAATATAAGTACTACTACTTCAACTACTACTTCTACTACTGCTGCTACTACTACTACTACCATTATTACTACTACTACTACTCCTATTGATAATACTACTACTACCACTACTACTCCAACTACTACTACTATTATTACTAATATTACAACAACTACTACTACCCCTAATACTACTTCTACCACTACTACTACCACTACTACTACTTCTACTACTCCTGCAATTACCACTACAACGACGACAACAACAACTACAACTATGGCTACTGCTGCTACTACTACTGCTGCTACTTGTACTACTACTACTACCACCATAACAATAACGACATCTACTACTACTGTACTACTGCAACTGCTACTATTACTACTACAACTACTACCACTACTACTACTAATGTGACAGCTACTACTACTATGACTACTACTACTAATACTTATTCAAAGACTACTACAAATACAATAACAACGATAAGAACTGCTATTACTACTACTACTAGGATGACTACTGCTGCTGCTGCTACTACTACTACTACTAGTACTAGTACTACTCCTACTCCTACTACCACTACAACTACAACTACTAATGCTATTACTACTACTACTAGTATCACTACTTCTGCTGCTACTAATATTACTACTACAACGTGCTCCTTGTACTCCTAATACAACTACTACTACAATAACAACAACAACAACTACTACTACTACTACTGCTGCTGCTGCTGCTATTACTGCTACTGCTACTACAACAACAACTACTAGTACTACTACTATTACTACCACTACTCCTACTACTACAAGTACTACTACTACTACCACCACCACCACCACCAACACCACCACCACTACTACTACCACTACTACTAATACTAATACATTGACTATTGCAAATACAACAACAACAACAACAATAATTAATACTATTACTACAACTATTACTACTGCTTTAACTACTACTACTTCTACTACTATTGTAACTACTGCTACAACTATTGCTACTACTACTTCAACTACTACTACTACTACTATTGCCTCTACTAATACTAATACTGCTACTACAACTACACTACTACAACAACCACTACAACTACTACATACCACTACTACTTCTTCTACTACTACTACTACTACTACTAATACTACTACCCCTACTGCTACTTCTACTCCTACAACTACTACGACTGCTACTACTACTACTACAACAACTTCTACTACTATTACTACTACTATTATGACTAGTGCTACTACTATTATTGCTACTACAACTACGACTACTACTACTAAAACTACTACAACGACCACAACTACAACAACTACTACTACAACAAAAACAACAACTACTTGTCCCACAGGAATAACTATTACTACTTCTCCTAATACTAAGACTATTGCTACTACTACAACTGCTACAAATACTATTATTGCGACTACTACTACTACTACTACCTATACTTCTCGTACTATTGCAACTACTTCTTCAACTACTTCTACTGCGACTACTGCTACTAATGCTACTACTTCTACTACTACGATTACTACTACGACTACTAGTACTACTGCTACAGTGACTACTACTAATACAACTAATCTTGTTACTACCACTGTTACCACTACTACTACTACTACTACTACTACTAGTACTACTATGGCTGCTACTACTGATACTACTACTTTTACTACAACAACTACTACTGCTACTATTACTGCTACTACTACTATTACTACTACTACTTCTATTGATATTACTACTACTGATACTACTGCTACTTTTACTACTACTACTACTACAATTACTACTACTACAGCTACTACTATTGATACTACAACTACTTTACTACTGATACTACTACTACTTTTACTATTACTACTACTCCTACTCCTACTACTACTACTACTACTCCTACTGCAACTACTACTCCTACTACTACTATCATTATTATTAATACTACTCCTACTATTGCTACTACTACTACTACTACTACAAATACTACTTATACTTGTACTACCACTACTACTACTACTATTCTTACAACAACAACAGCAACAACGACTACTACTACTTCGACTACTACTACTACTATTACAATTACTACTACAACTATTATTACTGCTACTATAAATACATCTATTGTTGTTGCAACCACCACTACTACTACTACTACAATTACTACTACAACTATTATTACTGCTACTATAAATACATCTATTGTTGCTGCAACTACTACTACTACTACTAGTACTACTACTAATGCAACTAGTTCTCCAAATGCTACTATTCCTACTACTAAAGCTATTGCTTCTATTGTGATTGCTACTACTGCTATTACTGATACTACTACTAGTGCTACTAATACTCCTATTACAACTACTTCTATTATTACTACTACCACTACTACTACTTTGATTGCTATATGTACTGCAACTCCAACTACTACTTCTACTTCAAATAATACTACTACTGCTACTATTACTGCTGCTACTATTACAAATACTACTACTACTACTTCTACTGCTACTACTACTTTCACCACCACCACCACTACTACTACTACTACTTTTACTACTACTGCTACTATCGCAACTAATTCTACTACTACTACTACTGCTGCTGCTCCAACTACTGCTAGAAGTCCTACTACTACAATTAACACTACAATAACTACTACTACTAATACAACTAATACTACAACTGCTACTACGACTAATACAAGGAATACTACAACTACTACTACTTCTACTTGTATTACCACTACTACTACTACTACTACTCCTCTTCCTCCTCCTCCTGCTGCTACTGTTGTTGCTGTTGCTGCTACCACTACTACAACCATGACTACTACTACTACTACTACAACTACTACTGCTGCTACCAATACTACCAATGCTTCCACTACTACTACTACTTCTACTCCTACTAGTACTATAGTTGCTACTTCAAATACTACTACAACAACTACAACAACAACTACTACTACAACTACTACTACTACTACTGCCACTAGTACTTTTGCTGCTACAACTTCTATCACTACTACTTCTACTTCTATTACTACTACTGTGATTACTACTTGAACTACTACTACAAATTTTACTACTACTACTACTACTGTTGCTGCTACTTCTACTACTACTATGATTAGTATTGGAACTACTACTACTACTACTGTTGTAGCTACTACTATCACTTCTGCTACTACTACTACTACTATTGTCGCTACTACTTCTACTACTACCACTCCTGCTGCTACTACTGCTGCTATTACGACTACTACAACTGTTACCACAACTGCTGCTACTACTACTACTGGTACAACTATAGCTACTACTACAGAGGCTATTAATACTACTTCTACTACTAGTACTATCTCTATTACTACTACTACTACTGTTGTTGCCGCTACAGCTGCTGCTATTAATATTGCCGCTACTGCTGCAACTACTACTACTACTACTACTACTAATACTACTACTACTACTACTACTTCTACTACTACTAAAACTTCGACCAAAACTACCACTTCTACTTTTATTAGTACTATTGCTTTTGCTTCCACTACTACTACTATTAGTGCAACTGCTACTGTTGCTACTACTACTACTATTGCAGATACAACAACTACGACTACTACGATGACTTCTATTACTACTTCTGCTACTACTGTAACTACTACTAATACTACTACTACTCCTCCTACTACTCCTACCACTACTATTTCTACTACTTCTGTTACTACTACAACTACTCCTACTCCAACAACAACTACTACTACTCCAACTAGTAGTGCTACAACTACTACAACTCCTACTATAACTCAGACTCCAACTCCGACTCCTGCTACTACTCCTATTACTATAACTATTACTATCACTACTATAACAACTACTGCTATGACTGCCCCTTCTCCAACTTCTACTAATACTCCGTCTAATACTACTGCTACTGATACTTCTACGCCTACTAATACTACTACTACTACAACTACTACTAATATTACTAGTAATTCCACTACAACCACTACTACCACTACTACTAATACTACTTCTATTACTAGTACTTCCACAACAACCACCACCACCACTACTACTACTACTCCTCCTCCTACTACTGCTACTACCACTACTACTACAAATCCTACTACTACTCTTACTTGAACTCCTACTCCTGTTGTTACTACTACAACTAATACTACTACTACTACTACTAATACTACTATACTACTACACCTACTACTACTACTACTAATACTCGTACTACTACTGTTAATACTACTACTCCTCCAACTACTACTACACTCCTACTATGACCACTACTGCTACTGCTACTATTAACACTACAACTACTACCACTGCTGCTGCTACTACTACTACCACCACTACTACTAGTATTATTAGCTACTACTACTAATACTACTACAACTAATACTATTACTATAACAACCACTACTACTAATACTACTTCTACTTCAATAAAAACAACAACTACTACTACTCCTACTCTGGTTCCAACCACTAGTACAACAAATCCAACTCTTACTTCTGCTATTACAAGTCCTACTTCAACTCCTACGCAAACTGCTGCTAGTACTACTACAACTAGTACTACTACTACTACTACTACTACTACTACTACTACTCTTAATCCGACTCCTACAGCTACTTCTACAACTTTGACTACTACTACCACTATTACTACTAACACAACTTTTACTACTACTAGCAATATTATTGCAATGACTATTTCTATTATTACTACTACTACTACTACTACTATTAGTAGTACTTTTGCTACTACTACTATTAGTAATATTTCTACAACTACAACTCCTACTACTACAACTACTACTGCTGCTATTACTACTACTACTATTACCACCACCACCACCACTACTACTACTACTACTACTACTTCTACTACTACTGCTAGTACAACTACTGCTAATACTACTGCTACTACTAATGTTGCTCCTATTACTTCGACTACTACTAGTACTACTAATACTAATTGCTGCTACTACTACTACTAATACTACTCCTCCTGCTACAGCTACTAAACTACTCCTTCTAGTACAACTACTACTACTACAACTTGTACTGCTACTCTATGTCCAACTCTTACTCCTATCATTCTTGCGACAAGTACAACTACTACAACCACTACAACTACTATTACTCCAACTACTACCACTACCACTACTACTTTACTCCGACTACTATTTCTACTGTTACTACTACTACCACTACTACTCCAACTCCTAGTCCTCTACTATTCCCAATACGACTACTACTGCTACTATTTTGACTTATGCTACTACTACTGCTACAACTACCACTACTACTACTTCCACTAGTGCTACTGCTGCAACTACTATTTCAGTTGCTGCAACTGCTACTACTACAACTACTACTACCACTACTGTCGCTACTACTGCTACTTCTACTACTACTAGTACTCCTACTACAACTACTATCACTACTATTACCACTACTGCTCCTTTTATTGCCCTGCTACAATTGCTACTGTGCCTACTACTCCAACTACTCTAACTATTGCTATTACAGGCACTCCTCCCACTACTCCTGTTGCTACTGCTACTACTCCTATTACCACACGTACTCCTACTCCTACGACTACTACTACTACTATTCCTCCTCCTCCTACTACTTCTAATACTACTACTCCTACTCCTGCTACTGGTACTACTATAACTCCTACTAGTACTACTACTATTACAACTCATACTACCACTCCTACTCCAAGTCCAACTCCTACAACTCATCTGACAACTACAACTACTACAACTACTACAACTACTGCTACTCCTACTGCTATTGCAACTACTTCTACTATTGCTACCACTACTATAGCTATTGCTAATACTATTACTACTACTCCTACTATTACCACAACTACTTCTATTGCTACTATTACTACTACTAGTACTACTACATCTACTACTACTACGATGACAAATACTACTATTACAACAACTGCTACAACTACTTCTCCTATTATGAAATCGAAGTGTTCGAGGTCTCGGAAGCTCTTTTCAAGAAAGAAAGTAGCAACAAGAAATAAGGAGAAGATATGGAGAAACTCTCGGATTCTTATTGCTAAATTCACACGATTGCTTACAATACTTGGATACTTAGATTATTTTTCGATGATCATTTACAATGGAAGCATGCCCCTAATATAGAGGGCACGGTGATGTAAGCGCTCACATCAGCTGATGGTATGAGCTAAGCGCTTACATCAGCATAATAGTAGCCTATACTAGAGTAGGCCTATAGCCTTTACATAAGACTCCAAGGGAAGTCTTGTCCTAGGCGTGGCCTTTATATCCTCAGGCGTAGCCTTTACAGAAGACTCCAAAAGATATCTTATCCTAAGGCGTAGCCTTTATATCCTAAGGCATAGCCTTTACAGAAGACTCCAAAATACGTCGCTGTCATAGGCTGGTAGCTCGTCCTTTGGCTAGGCTCGTCCTCTTGCTAGGCTTTGACTTCTTATTTCGTATAGTAGCTACTACAGTACTGTACAACAGGATTCTACTTTCCTGTATTAGCTTCTATACTTCCCACCACGCTCCGCCTGCTAGGGTCAGTGGTAGCTATACTTCCCACCACGCTCTGCCTGCTTCTGCTTGACTCGCGCTCTCTTATTTATGAACCATTTGTGGATATTGGTTTCAGAGATTCGTCCATGCAGTCTTAGCGCCCAAGTCAGGTCTTGTGTTTGCTTCTTTCTTCGGGGCCTGTCACTTTGACGGAAGAGACTGTTGAGCATCCGCAGCTGCGTTAGTGTCGGTGCTCACCGTTGTTCGGCTGTGGGTTCTGTGTTGCATGCCCTTGGCTTTTTGAGTTGCATGGAGCCTGTCAGATGCTCCCTTGTTTTCTTGATAAGCAGCTTAATTTTGGATTGCTGCTCCTTGTCATAGTCTGCACATGCTATGTCCTTGACGATTCTGTTGGTGTGGTCGTAGAGTTCTTGTATGATGAATCCCGGGTATTCTGTACGCCTTGGTACTTGCTCACCCTGTGGGATGTAGTGAACCACACAGTTATGCATGACGCTTTCTGCAGGGACTACCTCAGTATGGAAACTATAGAAAAGTTTCCTTGTATCCCTGGATTCTCTTGGACTCCCATCTTCTGTGAGTGCCTCTTTTGGGCGGTACAACCATTGTCCTATGAGGGACACCTGTCCTCCTTTGTCTTGGAAAATCCCCTTGATGATAATTACATAGGGATTGGCATATATCGATTCGGGCGCCAGTAGTACCTCCTCATGAAGATGGTAGGTTTGTCCATCTAGCCTGAATGTGAGGTAGTGTAGTTTCTCCTCTGGGCCCCTTCCGGAGGTTAGAACCGCCTCTCCTACGGGCTCTGCTGGGTACTCCTCTTGTGCCAGGGGAGAAGTACTTGTTGTTGGGGTAATGGAGCTTCGCCCGTTGGTATGCCTAGTGCGCTCTTCCTTCTGTGGTTGGCATCCTTCTTCGAGTTCCTGCAGAACATATATGACTTCATTTTGTATGAGTGGGCGGAGGGAGTTGTGGAGGTTCTGAGGATCCTCTCTTTCTGAGATGCTGTTTATTGTATTACTCTGGTCCTCTCCTTCCTGCACAGATATTAAGTCATACTTATCTGGAACATTTAGTTGCTCGAAGATAGCAACCCTCTTTTCGTTCTTTCTGTCATTAGATGCCTCCTCATCTCTTGGCGTTACTGGTTGAAATTTTTGGAGGCAGGACTCCCTACTGAGCCCTGATTGCTGGATATCAATATTCTCTTCTTCCTCCAGCTCTTCTACGGCAATGGCCACCGATGCTGTAGGAGTAGTACTGATAACAGTTACAATGTGGACTCCTCCTTGCATGGCTTTAATAAAGTTGCATCCAATTTTTATCTGGATTTCATCACCTAGCTCCATTTTGAAGTTGTAAGTGTAGGGGATCTTGAAGCTGTTATCCCCTAGGAGGTTTTCCATGTATTCAATCTTGTCTTGCGCATCAGTGAATCCCTGCACAGCAACATGGTTCCTCGTGATGGTTTCCCTTCTTGCAAAAGTCTCCTCAAATAGCCCGAGCTGTTCGGGTTTTTTCAAGAGGGCTCCTTTGTTCTGCTGTACGGACGGTAGGGTCCACATTTTATTGAGGAAGCCTCTTCGAAAACTTCCTTGGTTCCGCTGCCCAGACTCCGTTGTTGTTCTAGATATTGCTGGAGTTGTGTTGGCCGCTGGCGGGTAACCTGGTGGTCCTGGTTCCATTGAAGCATCTGTGGGGGGCATGTATGGCCCGCTCGGAGATGTTACCGAGGTTAATATACTTGCGTACAACCTCTCAGATAGCCTTTCGGCTAGTTTTCGCAGGGCAGGGTACTCCATCCCCGGTACTTCCTCTTCGATGACTGCTGCAATAGTAGCACTATGTGGGGGACAAGTGTTACCTTCTTCCTCATGCTTTTCAGAAGGTATGCTG
>RXID01019315.1:0-16852 GCA_005019695.1 Trichopus zeylanicus subsp. travancoricus
GCTACTACCACTACTACTCCTACAACAACTATTGCTACAATGACAACTACTCCTATTAAAACCACTACAACAACTACTACAACAACAACTACTACTAGTATTTCTACTACTATTAATACTACTAACACTACTACTACTTCTGCTAGCATTACTGCTATGACTATTACTACTACAACAACAACAACAATAACAGCAACTACTACTACTACTACTAACACTACTAGTACAACAACTTATACTTTTACTACTACAGCTACTGCTACTACTACTACTACAACAACAACTACTGCTAGTACAACAACTACTACTATTACCACTATACCTACTTCTACTACAATTGCTACTACTACTACTATTGCTACCACTGCTTCTACTTCTACTACTGCTACTACATCAAGTGCTACTACTACTACTATTGTAACATCTACCACTACTACAATTATTGCAACTACTATTGCCACTAATACTACTACTATTACTACAACAACTACTGTAATGACTACTACTACTACAACAAGTGCTACTAATGCTACTACTCCTACTTCAACTATTACTACATTAAATGCTTCTGCTACTCCTACCATAATGACTACTACTACTACTACTACTACAACTTCTACTTCTACTACTAACACTATTATTACAACTCCTACTACTCCTACTACTAATATGACTATTGCCACTACTACTACTACCATTACTTTGCCAAATACTACTACTACTACTACCACTACTACATCTACAACAACTACTACTACCACTACTTCTACTCCTACTTCTACAACCGCTACTACTACCACTACTACAACTACTACTACTACAATAACAACAACAACAACAACTACTACTACTACTGCTGCTCTAATGCTACTAGTACTACCACTACTAGTACTACCTCAACTACTATTACTTCTACTACTACTATGACTACTTCTGCTACTACAACTACTACTCCTAGTACTGCTACTACTACAACTGCTACTACAGCAACTACTTCTACTACACTACTACTACTGCAACAACAACAACTACTACTACCTCTACTGTTGTTGCTACTGATACTACTACTTTTACTACTGCTGCTGTAACTACTGATACTACTATTACTACTACTGCTACTACTGCCACTACTATTACTGTTACTACTAGTACTACTACTCCTAGTGCTACTACTACTACTACTACAACTATCACTATGACTACTACTGCTGCTGCTGCTGATACAACTACGGCTACTACTTCTACTACTACTACAACTACCACCACCACCACAACAACAACAACAACTACTACTACTACTTCTATTCCTATTACTACTACTACTATTACTTCTCCTTCTCCTTCTACTACTACTACAACTACTACTACCGCTATCACTATTGCTACTCTTGATACTGCTGCTGCTTCTACTAATACTACTACTGTTACAATAATAAGTACTATTACTACTACTATTACTACCACTACAACTACTACTACTCCTACTACTACTACATTATTGCTTCTCTGACTACCACCACTACTAGTGCAACTACTACTACAACTATTACTACAGCTACCACTCCTCCTACTACCACTACTGCTAGTACTACTACTACTACTACAACTATTACTACAGCTTCCACTACTCCTACTACAACTACTACAGTTACTACTACTACTATTGGAATACGGCTACTACTACCACTTCTGCTACCACTACTACCACTTCTGCTACCACTACTACCATTACTACTATTACGACTGCCACAATCACTACTACTACTACGACGATGACTGCTACTACTACGACCTCTCTGACTACTACAGCATCTGCTAGTACTACTCCCGCTTGTGCTACAACCACTACTACTAGTACTACTACTAATATTACTCCTACTTGTACTTCTACTACTATTACAACTAGTATTACTACTACTACTACTACTACTGCTAGTACAATAATTTCTACTGCTACTACTACAACTACTACTACTACCACTACTACTACTACTACTACTACTACTACTACTACTACTACTACTACTAGTTATATTGTTACTACTACAACTACTATAACTACTACTATTATGACTATTACTACTACAATTACTTTTACTACTACTACTACTATTACTTCGCCAACAACTACTACTACTGCTACTATTGCTACACCTACTTCTACAACAACTACTACTTCTACAATCGTGATTGCTGATACTGCTATTATTACTACTACTACTACAACTTTTACTACTACTAAAGCTCCAATGCTACTACTGCTACTACTGCTACAACTACTGGCACTATTGCTACTACTACTGCCACAACTACTACTGCTACCACTTTGACTACTACTGTTACTACTACTACTACTACTACTGCTACTACTGCTACCGTGATTTCTAGTACTGCTACTACTACAACTACTACTGCTGCTAATACCTCTACTACTGCTACTAATGCAATTGCCACTACTATTACTACTACTACCCCTATTACCACCACTACTACTACTACGACTACTACTACTACTACTACTACTTATACTACAACTATGATTACTGCTACTTTCACTTTTGCTACTACTGTTGCACTGCCAGTACTGCTACCACCACTTCTACTTCTACTACTACAACAACTGATACTACTATTGCTACTAATACTATGACTACTACTACTGCTACTGCTATTTCTACTACTATTTCTACAACTAGTCCTTTCACTACTAGTACAACTGCAACCACTGCTACTACTACTGCTACTACTAATACTACTACATCAACTACTACTTCTGCTACTACTTCAACTATTACTTTTGCTTCTACTGCTACTACTACTGCTGCTGCTGCTACTACTACTACTACTAATACTACTACTACTACTATTGCTACTACTGCTACTACTAATACTAGTATCACTACTACTACTACTACAAATACTACTATTATTGCTACCGCTACTACCCTTACTACTACTACTAATGCTACTACTTTAATTGCTACTACTACTACTACTTCTACTTCTTCTACTAATACTACTACTACTTCTTCTTCTTCTTCTTCTTCTACAATTAGTACTGCTCCTTCTCCTCATCCTCCTCTTGCTATTATGACTACTACTGCAACTAGTATTGCTACATCTACTACTACTATTACTATGACTACTACTACTACTACTTCTACGCCTGCTACTATTTCTACTACTGCTACTACAACATGTACTACTACTTTTGCTTCTCCTATTATTGCTGCTACTTTTGCTACTACTACTACTACCACCACCACTACTACTACGCCTCCTGCTACAACTACTATTATGACTATGACTACTACTACTTCTACTGCTAGTACTTCAACTACTACTACTACTACTGCTAATGCTACAACCTCTAGTACTACTACTACTGCTAATACTAGTACACTACTACTACGCTTCTACTACAACTGCTTCTATTGCGACTACTACTACTACTCCTATTACTACTACTATTGCTAATACTACTACTACAATTGCTACTACTACTACTACTACTACTACTACACTTCTACTACTATTACTACTACTACTACTAGTACTACTTCTACTAATACTACTACTACTACAGTAGTAGGAATGGTAGTTGTAATAGTAGCAGTAGTAGTAGGAATGGTAGTAGTAGTTACAATTATAGTAGGAATAATAGTAGTAGAAGTAGTAGTAGTGACAATGGTAGTGGTAGTAGTAGTAACAAATGTAGTAGCTGGGGTTATAGAAGTAGCCCTATGAGTAGCAGCAGTAGTAATTGTATTAGTAGTAATAGCTGAAGCAATAGTGGTGGTGGTGGTAGTAGTAGTAGGAGTAGTAGTAGTAGCAGTAGTAGTAGTTATTGTAGTAGCATCAGTAATAGCAATAGTCATAGCAATTATAGTTATAGTAGAACTAGTTATAGCGGCAATAGCAGCAACAGTAGTAGTGTTGTAATTGTAATAGTAGTAGTAGCTGTAGTAGCAAAAGTAGTAGCAGTAGTAGACGTAGTAATAGTATGAGTAACAATTGCCATTATAGTTGTTGTTGTTGTAGTTGTCAAAGTAGTAGTAGCAGTAGTAACTATAGCAGCAGCAGTAGTAGTAGCAATTATAGTAGTAGTAGTAGTAGCAATGGCTGTGGTAGTAGTTATTCTAATTGTAGGATCGATAATAGTAGTATAAGTAGTAGTTGTAGTTGTAGTAGTAGTAGTAATAATAGTAGTAGTAGTCCCAATCATAGTAGTGGTAGCAACAACAGTCATAGTTGCAATAGTAGTAATAGTAGTTGTAGTCAGTGTAGTAGTAGTAGTTGTCTAATAGTTGTAGTAGTAGTAACAATATCTATAGAAGAAGTAGTTGTAGTTGTTGGAGAAGAAGTAGTTGTAGCTCTAACAGTAGCAACAGTAGTAGTAGCAGCAGCATTAGTAGTAGTAGTATTAGTAGTAGTAGTAGTAGTTGAATTAGTAGTAGTAGCAGCAGAAGTAGCACTAGTTACAATAGTTGTAGTAGCAGCACTAGTCATAGTAGTAGTTGTAGTTGCAGTAGTTGTTGCAGTAGTAGCAATAATAATAGTATGAGTAGAAGCAGTAGTAGTTAAAGTTGTAGTAATAGTAGAAGCAGTTGTTGTCGTAGTAGTAGAACTAGTAATAGACACAATAATATTAATGGTAGTAGTAGTCGGAGTAGTATTAGCAATAGTAACAAAAGTAGTTGTTACAGCAGCAATATGTGTAGTAGTAGTAGCCATAATAGTAGTTGCAGTAGTAGTATTAGCAGTAGAAGTAGCAATAGTAGTTATTATTTGACAAGTAGAAGTAGTAGTAGTAGTAGTTGAAGTAGTAGCAGAAGTAGTTTTTGTAGTAGCAACAGTAGAAGTAGTATAAGTAGCTATAGTAGTAGTACTAGTAGCAGCAATAGTAGTAGTTGTAGAAGTAGTAGTAGTAGCAGAGTGTTATTAGTACGAGATGTACTAGTACTTGTTGTTATCAGAAAAGTAGCAGTAGTAGTATTTTAGAAGTAGTAGCTGTATAGTTGCAGCAGTAGCAGTTGTAGTAGTAGCAGCAGTAGTAGTAATAGCAAAAGTAGTAGCTGAAGTAGTAGTAGTGGTAGCAATAGCAGCAGCAGTAGTAGTAGCAGAGGTAGTAGTAGGAGTAGTAGTATTATTTGTAGTAATAGCAGTAGTAGTAGTGGTGGTAGCTGCAGTAGTAGTTGTTTTGGTAGTAGTAGTAGTAGAAGTAGTAGCATAAGTAGCAATAGTAGTACTAGTAGTAGATGTCGCAGTATTAGTACCAGTAGTAGTAGTACTAGCCTCCGTAGTAGTACTAGTAGTACTAGTAACAGTAGTAGTAGTTGTTGTTGTACTAGTAGCAGTAGTAATAGTAGTACTAGTACTAGTAGTAACAGTAATAGTGGTAGTTGTAGTAGTAGTAGCCTCAATAGTTGTATTAGTAGTGGTGGTAGTAGTAGTAGTCGCAGTAGCCTTAGAAGTGGTAGCCTTAGTAGTTGTAGCAGTAGTAGTTGTAGTAGTAATAGTAGTAGTAGTAGTAGTAGTAGTAGTAGTAGTAGTAACAGTAATAGTGTAGTTGTATAAGTAATAGTAGTAGTAGTCAAAGTAGTGGTAGAAGAAGTAGCGACATTAGTAGTAGCACTAGTAGAAGCAGTAGTAGTAGGAGCAGTAGCAGTTGTTGTAGTTGTCATTGTAGTAGTTGCAGTAGTAGTAGTAGGAGTAGGAGTAGTAGCAATAATGGTAGCAGTAGTCATAGTAGTAGCAATAGCAGAAGAAGAAGAAGAAGTAGTAGTAGTAGTAGTAGTAGTAGACGTACTAGTAGCAGTAGTAGTTGTCATAGTAGTTATTGTAGCCATAAAAGTAGTAGTAAGGGGAGTAATTTTACTAGTAGTTGTTGTTGTTGTATTAGTAGTAGTAATAGTAGTAGTAGTAGTACTAGTTGCAATAGTAGTAGTGGTAGTAGTACGAGTAGCCGTAGCACTAGTAGTAGTAGTTGTTGTAGTTGTAGTAGCAGTAGCTACAGTAGTAGTAGTAGTATTAGTAGTTGTAAGAGTAGTAGTTGTTGGAGTAGCAATAGTACTAGTAGTAGTTGTTGTAGTAGTAGTATTGTAGCAGTTGCGGTAGTGGTAGTAGTAGTGGTAGTAGCAATAGTACTTGTAGTAGTAGTAGTTATTGTAGTAGTAATAGTAGTTATAGTACTAGTAGTAGCACTTTTTGTTTTTGTCGTAGCAGTAGTAGAAGTCATTGCAGTAGTACTAGCATGAGTAGTAGTTGTGTCAGTAGTAGTAGTAATAGTAGCTATAGTAGAATAGTTAGTAGTAGTAGTAGTAGTAGTAGTAGTAGTAGTAGTTGTAGTAGTCGTAGTAGTAGTAGTAGTAGTAGTAGTAGTAGTAGTAGTAGTAGTAGTAGTAGTAGTAGAGTAGTAGTAGTAGGAGGAGGAGTAGGAGTAGCAGTTGTAGTAGTAGTGGAAGCAGTAGGAGAAGTACTAGTAGCAGTTGTAGTAGTAGAAGAAGCAGTAGCAGTAGTACTAGTAGCACTAGTAGTACTAGTAGTTGTTGTTGTGGTTGCTGAAGCAGTTATTAATATAATAGTAGTAACAGGAGTAGTAGTTCTATTTGTAGTAGTAGTAGCTATAATAGAAGAAGTAATTGTAGTAGTTGTAGTGATAGTAGTAATAGTAGTAGTACCACTAGTAGTGCTAGTAGTAATTGGAGTAGCATTAGCAGCAGCAGCAATATTATGATTAGTTGAAGTAGTAGTAGTAGTAGCAGCAGTATTAGTACTAGTAGTAGTACTAGGAGTTGTAGCAGTTGTAGTAGTATCAACTGCATCAATAGTTGTAGTAGTACTAGTAGTATAGTTGCAATAGTAGTAGTTGTAGTAGTACTAGTAGTATTATTTTTTGTTGTGGTAGTAGTAGTAGTATTAGTAGCAGTAGTAGTGCTAGTACTATAGTACAAGTTGTACTAGTAGTAGCAGTAGTAATAGTAGTAGTAGAAATAGTAGCAGCAGCAGCAGCAGTAATAGTAGTAGTTGAAATATTATTTGTAGTAATAGTAGTAGTGATTGTTGTATTTGTAGTTGCAATGGTGGTAATAGTAGTAGAAGTCATAGTAGTAGCAATTGTAGTTGTAATAGGGGTAGGAATAGTAGTAGTAGTAGCAATAGTTGTAGCAGTAGTTGTAGTAACAACACTTGTTGTAGTAGTAGTAATAGTGGCAGCACTAGTAGTTGTAAGAGTAGGAGTTTGATGAGGAGTAGTAGTAGTAGTAATTCTAGTGGTAGTAGTAGTAGCAGAAGTAGTAGTTCCAGTAGTAGTATTAGTTGTAGTGGTAGCATTAGGCATCGAAGTAGTTGTTGGAGTTGGAGTAGGAACAGTTGTAATAGTAGTAGTAGTAGCAGTAGTAGTAGTAGTAGTAGTATTAGCAGTTATAGTAGTAGCAAAAGTTGTAATAGCAGTTGTAGTAATAGTAGCGGGAGGAGTAGTAGTAGTAGAAGCAGCAGCAGTAGTACTAGCAATAGTGGTAGTTGCAAAAGTAGGAGGTGTAGTAGTAGTAGTTGGAGCAACAGTTGTAGAAGTAGAAGTAGTAGTAGTAAACGAGGAAGCCGCAACATTATTTGTAGTAGTAGCAGTAGCAGTAGCAGTAGTAGTAGTACTGGTAGTAACATTAATATTAGCAGTAGTTGTTATTATTGTTGTTGTTGTTGTTGTTGTTGTAGTGGGAGTTGTAGTAATAGAAGTAGTAGTAGGAGTAGTAATAGGAGCAGGAGTTGGAGAGATAGTGGTTGTAGTAGCAATTGTAGTAGTTGTTGTAGTAGTAGTTATATTACTACTAGTTGCAGTAGTAGTAGTAATAGTCACAGTTGTAGTAGAGGTTGTAGTTGTAGAAGTAGTAGCAGGCGTAGCAGTAGTAGTAGGGGTTGGAGTACAATTAGTAGTAGTAGTAGCAATTGTGATAGTAGTGGTAGTAGTGGTAGTAGTAGTAGTAGTAGTAGTAGTGGTCACAGCTGTGGCAGTAGTTGCAGTAGTAGGAGTAGGAGTAGTAGTAATAATTATTGTTGTTGATGTAGAGGAAGAAGAAGAAGAAGAAGAAGAAGAAGTAGTAGTAGGAATAGTAGTACTAGTAGTAATAATAGTTGTAGTAGCAGTAGTTGCATTAGTAGTAGCAGCAGTAGTTGGAGCAGTATTAGTAGTAGCAGTAGTTGTAGTAGTTGTAGCAGTAGAAACAGCAACAGCAGTATGAGTAGGACTAGTAGTAGTTGAAGCAGCAGCAGTAGTAGTAGTTATTATAGTAGCAGTAGCAGTAGTAGTAGTAGTGGATGTAGCAGTAGGAGTAGTAGGAGTAGCAGTAGCCGTAATAGTAGTAGCAGTAGTAAAATTAGCAGTCGTAGTAGCAATAGAAGTAGTTGTTTCAGAGTAGTAGTGATAGCGATAGTTGTAGCAGAAGCAGCAGCAGCAGTAGTAGTAGTAGTCATAGCAGTAGCAGTAGACGCAATAGTAGTAGTAGAAGTAGTTGTGGCAGTAGTAGAAGTAGTAGTAGTAGTAGTGGTACTAGTAGCAATAGTAGTAGTTATTGGAGTAGAAGTAGTAGCAGGAGTCATAGTAGTAGGAGTGATAGTACTACTTGTTATTATTTGAAAATTAGTAGTAGTACATCTTGAAGTAGTTCTTGTAGTCGTAGTTGTAGTAGTCATAGTTGTCATGGTAATAGTAGTATTAGCAATGGTACTTATAGTAGAAGTAGCAGAAATCGTAGTAATAGTGGTTGTAGAAGAAGGAGATGTGTAGTTGCAATAGTAGAAGTAGTAGGAGACGTAATAGTAGTAGTAGTAGAAGTAGCAGCAGTAGTAGTATTAATAGCCACAGTAGTAGTAGCAGTAGTAGTTGTAACAGCAGTAGTATCAATAGTAGTAGTAGTAGTAGTAGCAGCAGTTTTAGTAGTAGTTGTTGTTGCAGTAGCAGTAGTAGTAGCAAAAATGGTAGTACTATAAGTAGTAGCAACAACAGTACGAGTAACAGAAGCAATAGTCATAGTAGTAGTAGCAGCAATAGTAGTTGTAGGAGGAGTAGTAGTAGTAGTTCTGGTAGGAATAGCAGCAATAGTCGTAGTAGTAGTAGAAGTAGTAATATTAGTAGTAGTAGTAGTAGTTGTTGTTGTTGTTGTTGTAGTAGTAGTAGTAGTAGTAGTAGTAGTAGTAGTAGTAGTAGTAGCAGAAGTAGTAGTAGTAGTAGCAACAGCAGCAACAGTAGTAGGAGTAGTATTAGCAGAAGTAGTAGTTGTTGTACTAGTAGATGTTGTAGTAGATGCAATAGTAGTAGTAGCAGTAGGAGCAATAGTAGTAATAGTAGTAGAAGAAGCAGTGGTAGTCGTCGCAATTATAGTAGTAGTATTTGCAGCAGCAGTAGCAGCAGCAGCATTAGTGACAGTAGTAGTAGCAGTGGTAGTACTAGAAGGAGTCATGTAGCAGTGGTAGTAGCAACAGCAATAGTTGTAGTATTACTAGGAGGAGTTGTAGTTATAGAGATAGAAATAGCAGTAATATTAGTAGTAGCAGAGGAAGTTATAGTAGTAATAGTAGCAGCAACAGCAGTTTTAGCAATTACAGCAGTAGTAGCAGGAGTAGTAGTAGTAACAATTATAGTAATAGTAGTGATACCAGTAGCAGTAGATGCAGTTGTAGTAGTTGTAGTAGTCGTAGTAGCATTAGTAGCCACAACAACAGTAGTAGTGGAAGTCTTGCTAGTGGTATAGTAATAATAGTAATAATAGTAGAAGTAGTAGTAGTTGTAGTAGTAGTGGCTGTAGTAGTAGTAGTAGTAAAAGTAGTAGTAGTAGTAACAGAAATAGCACACGTAGCAGTAGTAGTAGCAGCAGTAGCAGTAGTATTAGCAATAGTAGCAGCAGTAGAAGCAGTAGTCGTAGATGTAGTAGCAGCAACAACAATAGTAGTAGCAATAGTTGCAGTAGTAGTAGTAGTAGCAATAATAATAGTAGTTGCAGTTACAATAGTAGTAGTAATAGTAGTAGTAGTAGTAGCAAGAGTAGTAGTAGTTGTAGCAGTAGTAGCTGTAGTGGTGATTGTAGTAGAAGTAGTAGTTGCGGTAGTAGTACTACTGCTACTACTTGTACTACTGCTACTGCGATTGCTACTACTATAACTGCTACTGCTACAACTACTACTAAACTACGACTACTACTACTACTGCAACTACTACTACTACTAATGCTACACCTACTACTATTGCTACTACTACTACTACTATTATTGCTCATATTACTGTACCTATTACAACTAATACCACTACTACTACTACTATTATTACTCATATTACAACAACTAATGCTACAACTACTTCTACTAATAGTGCTTATGCTACTGCTATCGCTGTTACTTGTACTTCTGCTACTACGAATACTTGTACTACTGCTACTATAACAACAACTACTACTACTATTCCAGCTACTACTATTACTAGGACAATTACTACTACTACTAGTTCTACTACTCCCACTACGACAACTACAAGCACTACTACTGCAACAACAACAACTACTACTTCTACTACTCCTATTACTTCTATTACTACAGCTATTACTAGTACTACTGATGCCAATAGTACTGCTACTGCTAATACTATGGCTAATACTACTACTACTACCACTACTACTTCTATAGCTACTAGTACTACTACGACTACTACTAATACTAATCCTGCTACTGCAACTACTATGATTACTACTACCACTACTATTGCAACTACTACTACTGCTACTGTCGCAAATACTTCTACTATCGCTACAACTTCTACTATCGTTACAACTATTGTTGCTCTTACTACGATTGCTACTAATACTTCTGCTACGACAATAACTTCTACTGTCGCTACTACTTGAACTGATATTAATACAATTTCTACTACTAGTAGTACTACTATCTCTACCGCTACTACAACTTCTACTGCTACTAATACTACCACTACAACTTCCACAACTACTGCTACTACTGCAACGGGTACTACTACTACTATTGCTACTTCTACTAGTACTACTGCTGCTGTTGCTACTACAACTACTACTACCACTATTGATACTACTACTGCTGCAACAACTACTACTGCTATTGCGGCTACTGCAACTACTACTACTACTACTGATACTGCTACTACTACAATTTCAATAACAACAACTACTACTGCTATAACGAGTACTACTACGACTACAATTGCTGTTACCACTACTACTACTACTTAGACAACTACTACTACGGTTACTACTACTACTGTTGTTGTTGCTACTGCTACTACTACTACTACCACTACTACTACTCCTACTACTACTCCTTCTACTACTATAGCTACTACTGCTGCTGCAACTACTGCAACTACTGCCACTGCTTCAACTACTACTACTACTGCTGCCACTATTACTACTACGCCAACTACTACTACTGCTGCTACTACTACTGCGACTTCTACCACTAATGTTGTTGCTACTACTACTACTTCTACCACTAATGTTGCAAATACTACTTCTTCTACTATTGCTACTTCTACCACTAATGTTGCTGCTACTACAACTACTACTACCAATGATACTACTACTGTTGCTATTGCTGCTGCTTCTACCACTACTACTACTACCACCACTACTACTACTACTTGTAGTAGTTTTATTGCTATTGCTGCTTCTACTACTACTACTCCTACAACTTATCCTACTACTACTATTACTGATACTACTACTACTTCTACTACCACTGTTGTTGCTTCTATTACTAATAGTATTTCTACTACAACTACTACTGCTGCTACTACCACTACCACTGGTACTGCAACTATGACAACTACTATTGTTGCTACTGTTGCTAGTACTACTACTACTACTATGACTCCTCTTTCTCCTCATACTACTGCTGTTACTACTACTATAACTACAACAACAACTACTGCTGCTAATAATACTGCTACTCCTGCTACTACTACTACTGCTACTAATACTGCTGCTACTGCTGCTACTACTACTACTGTAATAACTTCTACTTCTGCTACTACTGCTGTTGCTACTCTGACAGCTACTACTATTGCTGCTACTACTACTACTACCACTACTGCTGCTATAACAACTACCCCTACTATTGCTACAGTTACCACTACTACTATTGCTATTACTGCTGCTGCTACTACCACTATTATTGCTGCTAATACAATTGCTGCAACAACAACTACTACAAGTGCTACTGCTGCTACTGCTAGTACTGCAACTAGTACTATTGTTGTTGCTACCAATTTCACTATTCCTACTGCTACAACTACTACTACTGCTACTATCGCAACTTCCGCTACTACTGTTACTATAGCTACTTTTGCTACTATAACTGCTACTACTACTGCCACTACTAATGTTGGTGCTACTACTTCATCTACTACTACAACTACAGCAGCTACTACAGCAACTGCACCTACTACTGCTACTACTACTACGACAACAACTACAAGTACTAATGCTTCTGCTACTCCTACTAATACTACTCCTCCTACATCTACTCCTACGACAATAATTACTAGTCCAACTCGTAGTACTACTACAACTACTACTAATACTTCTTCTACTACTATTGCTACTGTAGCAGCTGCTTTTACTACTACTACTACCACCACGACTACTACTACTACTACTACACGTACAATTGCAACTACTTCTGCTACTACAACCACTAGTTCTATTACTCCCACTATTGCTACTACTACTCCTATTCCTCCTACTATTGCAACTTCTACTACTACTACTACTACTCCAACTCTACTAATACTACTACTACTACTACTACTACTACTACTACTACTACTACTACTCTACTAGTACAACAACTACTACTAGTACTCCTACGACTATTAATGCTACTACTACTAGTGCTACTACTTTTACTAATACTACAACTTCAACTCCTACTACTGCCACTCCTACTACTCCTACTACTATTCGTGCTCCTACTAGTCCTACTACCACTATTACTGTTGCAACTACTACTCCTACTACTTCTCTTACTACTACTACTTGTACTACTGCTGCTACTACTACTAATATTACCACTACTTCTGCGATAACTACTACAACAATTGTTACTAATACTTTAACAACACCTAATACTCTGACTACCACTCTTACTACTACTATAACTACTATTAATACTACTACTACTACTTCCACTACAATGTCGACTACTACTGCTGCTGCCGCCACTACTACTGGTACTCCTAGTACTACAACTATCACTGCTACCACTATTAGTATTACTACTACTACTACTATTGCTACTACTATAGTTACTGCTACAACTACTGCTACTCCTACTACTACTACTACTATTACTACTATTACTACTGCTCCTACTACTACTCCTACTCCTACACAATTCTAATTAACTAGTACTACTACTGATGCTGCTACTATTACTACTACTCCTCCTATTACTATTCTTGCTACTACTACTACTACTACTACTACTACTACTACTACTACTACTGCTACTACTACTACTACTACTACTACTCCTCTTACTACTATTACTCTTACTAGTCTTACTACTACTGCTACTACTACTACTACTACTACTCTTACAACAACAACAACAACAACAACAACTACTACTACTACTACTACACCTACTCCTACTCCTACGGCTATTACTACTATTACAAGTACAACCACTACTATTACAAGTACAACCACTACTATTACTATTGCAACTAATACTACTGGTACTATTGCTGCTCTTACTAGTACTACTATAATTGCTACTACAGCTTTTGCTACTACTACTTCTGCTACAACTACAGCAACTACTGCTATTGCTACTCTTACAACTATGCCTACTACTTCTACAACTACTACTACCACTACAACTATAGCTACTACGGCTTCTGCTACTATTACTACAACTACTACTACCACTACTATTACTTCTACTACTATAGCAACTCCTACCCCTACTAGTAGTACTCTATTATTACTACTACTACTATTGGTAAAATAATAAATCCTACCACTACTACTAGTGCTACTACTACTACTATTTCTACTACTACCACGACTACTACCACTACTATTACTACTCCTAATGCTACAGCTGCTACTCCTATAGCTACTCAAACTACTGCTACAACTACTACTTCGCTACTACAATTTCTAGTACTACTACTACAACTACTACTTGTACTCCTACTGCTACTACTACTACTACTGCTGCTACTGAAGCTTTTACTAATAGTGCAACAGTTACAATTACTAGAATAATAACTACTACTACTACACTCCTCCACCTACTACTATAAGTACTGTTCCGGCTACTACTACTGCTACTACTACTACTGTTGCTGCGGCTACTACTAGTACTACAAGAACATCAACTAATACTACTACAAATATTACTACTATGACAACTACTGCTACAGCAATGGCTTTTACAGTTTCTACTACTACTATTATAATAACTCTTATTACTCCTACTACTACTATTACTACTACAACTACTAAAACTTCCCATACTAGTACTACTACAACAACAACAACATCTACTACCTCTACTACTACTGCTGCTGCTGCTACTACCACTACTACCACAAGTACTACTACTACTCCTGATGCTATAGAAACAACCATTACTATAACTACTACTCCTTGTACTACTACCATGACAACTACTACTGCTACTACTACTATTACCACTACTACTACTACTAATACTACTACAACTACTATAACAACTACTTCTACTACTACAACACTACGTCTACTACTACCTCTACTACTACTATTGTTACTATTACTTCACTTCTTCTGCAACTACTACTACTACTACCACTACTTCTCCTACAACTACTACTATTACTAGAAATAATACTACTACTGCTACTATTACATCTACTAAAATTTATCCTACTACTACCACTACTACTCTTGCTACTACTACTACTACTACTATGGCCACTACTATAACTACTCCAACTACGACTTCTACTACTATGACTGCTAGGAGTACTATGACTACTCCGATGACTACTTCTACTACTCCTACTACTACTACTACTACTATAGCTACTACTTCTAATACTACTGCAACTATTGCTGCTACTACTACTACTACCACTACTACTACTATTGCTGCTGCTATTGCAACAACAACAACTATAACTACTACTACTGCTACTACTACTACTTCTACTACTACTACTACTACTTCTACTACTACCTCTACTACTACTACTATTGCAACTGTTACTATAGTACTACTACTACTACAACTACTACTACTAGTATGCCTATACTAACTTGTACTCCTCCTATGACAACAACTACTACTACTACTTTGACTACAACTACAACATCAACTCCTACTACTACAACTACTACTCTTTCTACTACTACTAATACCACAACAATAACTACTACTACTACAAGTAGTACTACTATAACTACTACTACTGCTACTACTACTGTTACTACTTCTACTACTACTATAGTAGCAACAACAACAATAGTATTAGTAGTAGTATTAGTGTTAGTAGTACTAGTAGGAGTAGAGTAGCAGTAGAGCTAGTAATAGCAGCAGTAGCAGCATTAGTCGCAGTACAACAGTGGCAGCAGCAGTAGTTGGTATTATAGTAGCTAAGTAGCAATAGGAGTTACAGTAGCCATAGTAGCCATAGTAGTAGTAGTAGTAATTGTATTAGTTGAAGGAGTCATAGTAGTAATAGCAATAGTAAATGTAGTAGTAGGGAAGCAGTAATAGTCACAGCAGCAACAACAGCTGTAGTAGTAGTAGTGGTACTAGTAGTAGGAGTAGTAGTAGCAACAACAACAACAGAACCAGCCGTAGTATCAATAGTAGTAGCAACAGCAGCAACAGGAGTAGCAGTAGTTACAGTCATAGTAGTAGTAGTAGATAATGCTACTATCATTGCTGTTGCTACTGCTTCTACTACAACTACAACAAGTACTATTGCTTCTACTTCTGCTACAATTGCAACTGCAATTACTACTACTACTATTGCTGCTAATGCGGCTACTATAACTACTACTGCTATTACTCTAATGCTACTACCACTACTACTACTGCTGCTGCTACTATTGTTGCTACTGCAACTACTGCTGCTACTGCCTGCTACTCTGCTACTAACTGCTAGCGAGCTCTACTAACTACACAAAACTACAACTCATACTACTACTACTACTTTTGCTACTACTACTACTACTACTATTTGTGCTACTATTGCTACTACTACTACTACTACTACAACAACAACTACTACTAGTATTACAACTACTACTATGACTACTAGTGCAACTCCTACTACGACTAATACTTCTACTATTATTGCAATTGCTGCTACTGCTACACCTACTACTACTATAACAACTACTAATATAACTAGTCATATTACTATTAATATTGCTACAACTGCTTCTGCTACTATTACTACTACTACTACTACAACAACAACAACAACAACAATAATAACCACTACTACTACTACTATTATTAATACTGCTACTACTACTATTACTGCTACTACCAACACTGCTATTACAACTACTACCACTATTGCTACCGCTACAATCACTGCTACTACTACTACTCCTACTACCACTACGGCTGCTGCTTCTCCTACTACTACTTCTAGTGATACTACTACCACCACTAATGCTACTGCTTCTGCTGGTGCTGCAACTGCTACTAATACAACTGCTGTGGCTACTACTACTTCTTCTCCTACTTTTGCTACTCCTGCTTTTGCTACTACTACAACTACAATTGTTACAACTACTACTACTATTGCTACTATTAGTACTACTGCTAC
>RXID01019317.1:0-94573 GCA_005019695.1 Trichopus zeylanicus subsp. travancoricus
GTAGTAGTAGTAGTAGTAGTAGTAGTTGTAGCAGTAGTAGTGGTAGTAGTAGTAGTCGTAGTAATAGGACTAATAGTAGCAGTAGCAGCAGCAACAGTAGTGGTTGTAGTAGTAGTAGTAGTCATGGTTGGAGTAGTTATCATAGTAGTAGTAGTAGCAGCAGTAGTAGTGGAATTAGTAAGAGTAATAGTAGTAGTTGTTGGAGTTCTAGTAGTGCAAGTAGTAGTAGTGTACTAATTGTAGCAGCAGTAGTAGTAGTAGAGGTAGTATAAGTAGTAGGAGTACTAGTAATAGTAGTAGCGATGGTAGATGTAGTACTAGTAGTAAAAGGACTAGTTCTAGTACTAGTAGTGGTAGTAGCAATAGCAGTAGTAGTAGTCATTGTTGTAGTAGTAGCAAAAGCAGAAGTGGTTGTTGTAGTAAAAGTAGCAGCAACAGTAGTAGTACTAGTAGTTGCTACTGTTGTAGAAGAAGTAGAAGTTGCAGTAATATTAGTAGTAGTAGAAATAGTTGTTGTAGTAGTAATAGTAGTAGGAGTAATCGTAGTAGTAGTAGTAGTGGTGATGGGATTAGTAGTAGTAGTGGTAGTAATAGCGGTAGTAGTAGTAGTAGAGGTATTAGTTGTAGTAATTGTAGCAGTAGTAGGAGTCATAGTAGTACCAGCAAAAGTTGTAGTAGAAGTAATCATAGTAGTAGTAGTAGTAGTAGCAAAACTTGTAGCAGTAATAGGAGAAGTAGTAGTAGTAGTAGTAGAGGTAGTAGTAGTAGTAGCAGCAGTAGTAGTAGGAACAGTAGTAGTAGTTGCATAACTAGTTGCTGTAATAGGAGAAGTAGTAGTAGTAACCATGGCAGTAGTAGTAGCAGTAGTAGTAGTAACAATGGGAGTAGTAGTTCTAGTAGTAATAGTAGCAGAACTAGTAGCAGTAATAGGAGAAGTAGTTGTAGTAGTAGTAGTTTTAGTAGTAGTAGAGGTAGTTGTTGTAGCTGTAGTAGTAGTAGCAACAGTAGTAGTACTAGTAGTGGTGGTAGTAGTAGTGATGGTAGTAGTACTAGTGGTAGTAGTACTAGTGGTAGTAGTAGTAGTAAATGTGGTAGTAATACGAGTAGCTGCTGTAGTACTAGTGGTAGTAGTTGTAATAGTAGTAGTAGAGGTAGTTGTTGTAGCTGTAGTAGTAGTAGCAACAGTAGTAGTAGTAGTAGTGGTGGTAGTAGTACTAGTGGTAGTAGTAGTAGTAAATGTGGTAGTAATAGGAGTAGTTGCTGTAGTAGTAGTAGTAGCAATAGTTATAGCAGTTGTAGTTGTAGTAGTAGTAGTAGTAGTAATAGCAGTAGTAGTATTAATGCCAGTAGTAGCAGTAGTAGTATAAGTAGTAACAGTAATAGTAGTCGTAGTTGCAGTATTAATGCCCGTAGTTATAGCTATTGTAGTAATAGTAGGAGTCATAGTAGTAGTAGTAGAAATAGTTATCGTACTATTAGTTATAGGAGTAGTATTACTAGTAGTAGTTGTTGTTGCTGTTATTCTTGTAGTAGTAGTAGTAGTAGTAGTATTTTGGAGTAGGGGTAGTAGTAGTAGTAGGAGTTGCAGAAGAAGTAGGAGTTGCAAGTGGAGTAGTAGTGGCAGTAGTAGTAGTAGTAGTTGCAAGTGGAGTAGCAGCAGCAGCAGTAGTATTAATTGGAGTGGTAGTAGTGGCAGTAGTAGTACTAGTAGTAGTAGTAGTAGTGGCAGTTGTAGTTGTAGTTGTAGTTGTAGTACTTGTAGTTATAGCAGCGGCAGTAGTAGTAGTAGCAACCAGAGCAGTTGTAGTAGTAGTGGTCGTAATGTAAATCGTAGTAGTAGAAGTTATTGTAGTGCTAATAGGACTAGTGGTAGTTGTACAAGGAGTAGTATTTGAAGTGGTGGTAATAGGAGTTGCAGTAATAGTATTTGAAGTGGGAGTAGGAATAGTAGTTGTAGTAATAGTAGTAGTAGTAGTAGTTGCAGCAACAGGAGTAGTAACAGCAGTAGCTGAAGTAGTAGTAGTAGTAATAATATTCATAGTAGTAGCAGTAGTAGCAATAGTAGCAGTAGTAGAAGTAATAGTAGTGGTTGTAGTTGTAGTAGTAGTAGCAGCAACAATTGTTGCAATAGTAGTAGTAGTAGGAGTGTTTGGAGTGGTAGTATTAGTATGACAAGTAGTAGTTGCAGTAATCGTAATAGTAGTAGTAGTGGCTGTGTGAGTAGTAGTAGTAGTAGAAGTAGGAGTATAGTAGCTGTGGTAGTTGTTAGAGTAGTAGTCGTAGAAACCATAGGAGTGTTAGGAATCATAGTAGTAGTTGTTGTTGTAGTTGTAGCTATAGTGGTAGTTCGGTTAATAAGAGTTGTAGTACTAGTACCAGTAGCGATAGTTGTAATAGTAGTAGTAGCAATAGCAATAGTATCTATAATAGTAGCAACAATAGTAGTAGAAGGAGTAGTAGCAGTAGTAGTTGTTGAAGAAGTAGTTGTATTCGTAGAATAGTAGCAGTAGTCGTAATAGTAGTAGTAGTAGTAGTAGGAGTGTAGTAGCTGTGGTAGTTGTTTGAGTAGTTGTCATAGAATCATAGGAGTGTTTGGAGTAGTAGTAGTAGTTGTTGTTGTTGTTGTCGTACTTATAGTAGTAGTAGTAGTTCTGTTAATAAGAGTTGTAGTACTAGTACCAGTAGCAATAGTGGTAATAGTAGTAGTAGCAGTAGCAAGAATATATGTAATAGTAGTAGTAGTAGTAGTAGTAGCAATAGTATCTATAATAGTAGTAGCAATAGTAGTAGAAGGAGTAGTAGCAGTAGTAGTTGTTGAAGAAGTAGTTGTATCCATAGAAGTAGTAGTTGGAGTAGCAGTAGGAATAGGAGTTGGAGTAGTAGTAGTTGTTTGAGTAGTGGCAGTAGTAGCAGTAGTAGTAGCAATGGTAGTTTTTGTAGTAGTAGTAGGGGCAATAGTAGAAGTGGTAGTAGTAGTAAGTATCATTATTAGTAGTTGTAGTATTAGTAGCAGCAGTAGGAGTAGTAGCTATTGTAGGAGCAGTAATAATAGTCGGAGTAGTAGTAGTAGTAGAAAAAGGAGTTATTATGGTAGAAGTAGTTGTAGTAGTAGTAGTATTTGTTGGAGTAGTAGCAGTGCTAGTAGTAGTAGTTGTTGTCATACTATAGTAGTAGTAGTAGTAGTAGTAGTAGTCATAGTAGTTGCAGTTGTAGTAGAAGTAGTAGTTGTGGTAGTACTTATTGTTGTAGTAGTAATAGTAGTAGCAATAGTAGTAGTAGTAGTAGTAGTAGTCGAAGTAGCTGTAGTGGTACTTGTAATAGTAGTAGTTGTACGAGTAGTAGTAGCTGTAGGAGTAGTACTAGTAGTCATAGTTGTAATAATAGCAGCAGTAGTAGTAGTAATTGTAGTAGTAATTGTAGTAGTAGTAGGAGGAGGAGTAGTGGTAGTTGTAGGGTAGTAGTAGAAGGAGTTATTATAGAAGTACGAGGATTAGTCATAATAGTATAAGTTGTTATAGTAGTATGAGTAGCAAAAACAGTAGCAGTAGCAACAACTACAGCAGTGAGAGTAGTCGTAGCAACAGTCGTAGCAGTAGTAATAACAGTATTAGTACTAATAGTTATAGCAATAATATATTAGTGGTAGTAGTGTTAGAAGTAGTAATAGTAGTAGTAGCAGTAGAAGTAGTTGTAGAGGTTGTAGTAGTCAAAGTACTACTAGTAGTAGTAGTAGCAGCCATAGTAGTCATAGTGCAAGTAGTTGTAGTAGTCATAGTAGTCGGAGGAATAGGTGAAGGAGTACAACTAGTAGGAGAAATATTCGTAGTAATAGTAGTAGTGGTAGTAGTAGGAGAAGGAGGAGGGGTAGTAGTAGTTGTAGTAGGAGAAGTAGTAGGAGTAGCAACAGCTATAGTAGAAGTAATAGCTGTAGCAGTCCTAGTAGTAGGGGTTGTAGTAGGGGGAGGAGAAGTAGGGGGAGGAGAAGTAGTAGTAGTAATAGTAGAAGTAGTTGAAATAATTATTGTAGTAATAGTAATAGTAGTAGCAGTTGGAGTAGTAGTAGTTGTTATAATAGAAGGGGTATTAGAAGTATTAGTAGTAGTAGTTGTTGTTGTTGTTGTGGTAATAATAGTGGTAATTCTAGTAATAGTGGCAATTGTAGTAATAGTGGAAGTAGGAGTAGTACTAGTAGCAGAAGTAGTAGTAGCAATAGCAGAAGTAGTAGTAGCAGTAGTAACAGTAGTTGTAGTAGTAGTTGTCGTTGTTGTAGAAGTAGCAATAGTTGTTTTAGGTAGTAGCAGTAGTAACAGTAGTTGTAGTAGTAGTTGTCGTTGTTGTAGAAGTAGCAATAGTTGTTTTAGTAGTAGTAGTAGAAGTAGTTATAGTCATGCTTGTAGTAGTTGTAGTGTTATGAGTAGTAGTAGCAGTAGGAGGAGGAGGAGTAGTAGTAGGAGTAGTAGAAGCAATAATTGTAGTAGTAATAGTAGTAGTAGTAGTAGTAAAAGGATTACTAGTAGTAGAAGTAGTGGTAGTTATTGAGCAGCTATAGTAGTAGCAGTAGTAGAAGTACAAGTTGGAGTCGTTGTAGTAGAGGTAGTAGCAATATTAGTTGTTATTAAAGGAGTAGCAGAAACTGCAGCACAAGTAGCAACAACAGTACTGGTGGTAGTAATAGTACTGGTAGTAGTAGTAGTAGTAGTATTATAGTAGCAGTTGTAGTGGTAGTATTAGTAGTAGTAGTGGCAGAAGTAGTAGTTATAGTACTAGTAGCAGTAGAAGTAGTTGTAGAAGTCATAGTAGAGGTTGTTGTTGTAGTAGTAGTTGTTGTTGTTGTAGTAGTAGTAGTAGCAGCAGCAGCAGTAGTAGTATTACTAATAGTAGTAGTAGTAGTAGGAGTAGTAGGATGAATTGGTGTA
Organism: Trichopus zeylanicus subsp. travancoricus; assembly: GCA_005019695.1. Lineage (NCBI taxonomy): Eukaryota > Viridiplantae > Streptophyta > Magnoliopsida > Dioscoreales > Dioscoreaceae > Trichopus > Trichopus zeylanicus. Next base: position 4,917 of record RXID01019317.1, read on the forward strand.
GGAGTAGGAGTAGTAGTGGAAGTATTAATGGTAATAGATTTTATAGTAATTGTAGTAGTAGTTGGAGTAGTAGTAGTAGCAGTAGCTGCAGTCCTAGTAGTAGTAGTAGTAGTAGTAGTTATAGTAGGGGTATTTGAAGCAGTAATAGTAGGAGTATTGGTAGTAATAGTAGCAATAGTAGTTGGAGTAGTAGCAATAGTACTAGCAGTAGTAGCACTAATAGTTGTCGTAGTAGCAGTAGAAGTAGCAATAGTAGTAGTCATAGTAGAAGTACTAGTAGTAGTAGTAGTAGTGTTAGTAGCAGTAGTAGTAGTAATAATAGCAGTAGTAGTATTAATAGTAGTAGTAGTAGTTGTAGGAGCAGAAGAAGTAGTAGTAATAGTATTACTAGTAGTAGTTGTGGTAGTAGTGGTAGTAGTTGTAGTAGTAGTAGTAGTTGTTGTTGTAGTATTAGTAGTAGTAGTAGTAATAATAGTTGGAGTAGCGGGGATAGTAGTAGTGATAATAATAGTAGTAGTGGCATTGCTATAGTAGTTGTAGTCGTAGAACTACTACCAGTAGTAGTAGTAGAAGCAGTAGTAGTAATAGAAGTTGTAGTAGTAGTAACCGTAATTGTAGTTGGAGCAATGACAACAACAACAACAATAGAAGCAAAAGTACTAATCATAGTGCAGTAGTAGTAGTAGTAGTAGTTGTAGCAGTTGTGGTAGCACTAATAGCAGTAATAGTGGTAGGAGTAGCAGCAGCAGTGATCGAAATAGTAGTAGTTGTAGTAGTAGTGGTGGTAGTTGCATTAGCAGCAGTAGCATTTGTAGTAGTAGTAGTAGTTGCAATAGTAATAATATCATTAGTGGTGATAGTAGATGTAGTAGTCGCACTAATAGCAGTGGTGGTGGTAGTAGTAGTAGTAGTAGTAGGAATAGGTGTAGAGTGGGAATAGTAGTAGGAGTAGCAATCGACGTCGTAGCAGTAGTAGTAGCAATAATAGAAGTAGTAGGAGTAGGAGTAGTGGTAGTAGTTGTAGTAGTAGTTGCAATAGCAATAGTGGTAATTGCATTAGTAGTACCAGTTGTAATAGTAGTAATAATAGTTGTAGGAGTACTAGTTGTAGTAGTAGTAGCAGCAGCAGTAGTAGCATTAGTAGTAGTAGCAGCAGCAGTAGTATAAGTAGTAGTAGTAGTTGTAGCAATAGTAGAAGTAGTAGTAGTATTAGTAGTAGTCGTAGGAGTCGCAATAGTAGTTGTAGTTGTAGTTGTAGTAGTATTAGTAACAGTAGTACGAGTAGCAGCTGGAGTAGCCGTAGAAGTTGTGGGAGTAGTAGTTGAAGTAGTGTTAGTAGCAGTAGGAGTAATAGTTGTAATAGTAGTTGTAGTAGTAGCAGTAGTAGTATTACTAATAGTTGAAGTAGTAGTAGTAGCAGTAGTAGGAGTAGTAGTATTAGTAGGTGTAGTAGCAATAGTAGGTGTAGTAGTAGTAGTGGTAATCGCAATAGTAGTAGTGGTAGAAGGAGAAGTAGTAGCAGCAGTAGAAAAAAAAGCAATAGTAATAGTAGTCGTAGTAGATGTAGTAGGGCTCTAGTAGTAGTAATAGTAGTAATAGTAGTTGGAGTAGAAGCAATACCCACAATAGCAGCAGTAGTAATAATAGTAGTAGTAGTGGCAGTAGTACTAGTACTAGCAGTAGTAGAAGCTAAAGTAGTAGTGGGAGTAGTTGTAATAATAGTTGGAGTAGTAGCAACAACGGTAGTAGCAATAGCAGTAGTAGTAGTACTAATAGCAATAGCAGTTGTTGTAGTCATAGTAGTTCCAATTGTAGTTGTCATAGTTTTACTGGTCATAGATGTAGCAGTAGTAGTGGCAGTAGTAGTAGCAATAGTAGTAATAATAGTATTGCTAATAGTAGATATAGCAGTAGACGTAATAGTTGTAGCAACAACAGTCGTCGTAGTAGTATTAATAGTAGTAGTAGCAGTAGTAGAAGCTGTATTTACAATAGTAATAGTAGTAGTAGTATTAGCAGTTGAAATAGAAGTAGTAGCAGTAGTAGGGTAGTAGCTGCAGCAGAAGCAGAAGTAGTAGTAATAGCAGCAAACGTAGTAGCAAAAGTAGTAGTTGTTGAAGTAGTAGAGTGAGTAGTAATATTTGTAACAGCAGTAGTAGTAGAAGTTGTTTTTGTAGTTGCAGGAGCCGCACTTGCAGTAGTAGTAGTAGTTGCAACAGAAGCAGTTATGGCAGCAGCAGTGGTAGTAGTAGTTGTAGCAGTAGTAGCAGTAGTAATAGTAGTAGTAGTAGCAGTAGTAGTAGTAGTATTAGTAGGAGTAGTATTAGTAGTTGAAGGAGTAGTTAGGTGTAGCAGTAGCAATAGTAGAAGTAATAGTGGTAGTGGTAGTGGTACCAATAGGAGTAGTAGATGCAGTAGTAGTTATTATAGTGGTAGTGAAAGCGGTACTTGTGGTAGCAATAGCAGTAATAGTAGTTGTTGTAGCAGTAGTAATAAATGTAGTAGTAAGTGTAGTAGTTGTAGTAGTGGTGGTGGTGGTGGTAGTAGTAGTAGTTGTAGTTGTAGTATTAGTACTAGTCGTAGTAGCACTAGTAGTAGTCGTAGTAGTAGTAGTAATAGTAGTAGTAGTAGTAGTAGTAGTTGTAGTAGTAGTAGTAGTAGTAGTAGTAGCAGTAGTAGTAGTAGTAGTCATAGTAGTAGTAGTAGCAGTAATAATAGTAGTAGTAGTATTACTAGTAGTAGTAGTCGTGGTGGTAGTAGTAGGAGTAGTAGTACTAATAGTAGTGGCAGCAGTAATAGTAGTAGTTGTAATTGGAGCGGTGTTAGTAGTAGAAGTTGTAGTTGTAGTAGCAGTAATAGTAGTAGTAGTAGTTGTTGTTGCAGAAGTAGCAGTAGTAGCAGTAGTTGTTGTAGTTGTAGTAGTAGTAATAGTAGTAGTAGTAGTAGTGGTTGTTGTTGTAATTGTGGGAGTATTAGTATTAATGTAGTAGTAGGGAGAGCAGTAGTAGTAGTACTACTACTAGTATTAGTAGTAGGAGTAATACTAGAAGAAGTAGTAGTAGTAGTAGGGGTATTAGTCACAATAGTAGTAGCAGTAGTAGTAGTAGTGTAGTAGCAGCCGTAGTAGTAGTAGTAGTAGTAATAGGGGAATTAGTCACAATAGTAGTAGCAGTAGTAGTAGTGGTGTAGTAGCAGCCGTAGTAGTAGTAGTAGTAGTAGCAGTAGTAGTAGCAGCAGCAGCAGTAGCAGTAGTAGTAGTAGTAGTAGCAATAGCAATAGTAGTAGTAGCAGTAGTAATAGCAGTAGTAGTAGCAATAGTAGTAGTAATAGTAGTAGTTGTTGTAATAGTTGTAGTAGTCGTCGAAGTAGTAGTAGTAGTTGTTGTAGTAGTAGTAAGAATAGCGAAATTGTGCTGGTGGTAGAAGTAGTAGTAACACTAGTAGTAGAAGTTGTTGTAGTAGAAGTAGTAGAAGTAGTAGTAGTAGTTATTGTAGAAGTAGTTGTAGTAGTAGTAGTAGTAGTAGTAGAAGAAGAAGTATTATTAGCAGTAGTAGTTGGAGTAGTATTAGGAATAGGTGTAGGAATAGAAGTAGTAGTAGTTGTTGTAGTAGTAGTAGGATTAGTAGTAAAAGTAATAGCAGTAGTAGTAGAGGTAGTAGTAGTAGTCAAAGGGCGAGGAGGAGTGGAGTAGTAGTAGTATTTGTGGCTGTAGTAGAAGTAGAATTAGTAGTAGCAGTAGTACTAATCATAGTAGTTGTGGTAGTACTATTCTTAATATTAGCAATAGAAGTACGATTAGTACTAGTAGTAGTAGAAGCAGCAACAGCAGTAGCAATAGTAGTAGTTGTAGTAGAGTAGTAGTATTTTCAATAGTAGTAGTAATAGCAGTAGTAGTAATAGTGGTTGTAGTGGTTGGAGTACTAGTAGTAGTTGTAGTTGTAGTAGTAGAAATAGCAGCATTAGTAGTACTAGTAGTAGTGGTAGGAGTATTAGGAGAAATAGGAGTATTAGGAGCATTAGTGTTAGAAGTATTAGGTGTAGTAGTAGTAGTGGTGGTTGTAGTAATAGTATTAGTAGTAGAAGCAATAGTAGTGGCAATGGTAGTAGCATTAGTAGTAGTTGTAGTAGTAGTCGTAGTAGTATTAGTAGCAGTAGTAGTAGCAGTAGTTGTTGTTGTTGTGGTTGTTGTTATTGTAGTAGTAGGATTAGGAGGAGTAGTAGTAGTAGTAGTAAGAGTTGGAGTTGTAGTAGTTGTAGCAAGAGCACATGTAGTAAGAGTTGTGGTAGTAGTAGTAGAAGTAGGGGTAGGAGTAGTTGAGTAGTAGTAGTTAGAGTAGTTATCGTAATAATATGAGTAGCAGTAGAAATAATAGTAGTAGTTGTAGACTAGGAGTAGGAGGAGTAGTAGTAGTAGAATAGGAGTAGTAGTAGAGTTGGAGTAGTAGTACATTAGTAGTTGAAGTAGTAACAACAAAAGTACTAATACTAGTAGTGATTTCAATACAAGCAGTAGTCATAGTAGCAGTAGTAGAAGTAGCAACAATAGCAGTAATAGTAGTAGTAGTAGTCGCTGTCGAAGAAGTCGTAGTAGTAGTAGTAGCAATAGTAGAAATGGTAGCAGTAGTAGTAGTAATAGTAGCAGCCATCGCAGTAGCTGTAGTAGCAGTAGCAGTATTAGCTGTAGCAGTCGCAGCTGCAGTACTATTAGAAGTTGTAGCAGTCGTAGTAGTAGCAATAGTTGCTGTAGTAGTAGTAGTAGTAACAACGGTAGTAGTACTGATAATAATTCTAGTAGTTGTAGCAGTTGGCATAGTAGTAGTAGAAATAATAGCAATAGTAGTAGTAGTGGTAGAAGTAGTAGCAGTAGTAGCAGTGGTAGTAGAAGAAAAAGAAGAAGTAGTAGTAATAGTAGCAGCAATAGAAGTAGTTGTCGTAGTAGTACTGTAATAGTAGTATTAATAGTAGATGCAGTAGTACTAATAACTATTGTAGTAGTTGTACTAGCAATAGTAGCAGTAGGAGAAGTAGAAGTCTTAGTTGTAGTAGTAATAGCAGCAGTAGTAGCTCTAGTACTAGTCCTAGAAATAGTAGCAGAAGTTTTAGTATTAGTAATAGTAGCTGCAACAGCAGTAGTAGTAGGAGAAGTAGACTATCAGCAGCCGCAATAATAGTTGTTGGAGTACAAGTAGTAGTAGTAGTAGTTGTTGTAGTAGTAACAGTAGTAGTAGTAATAATAGCTGTAATACTAGTAGTAGGAAATGTAGCAGCAGTAGCAGTAGCAACAACAACAATAGTAGACGCGATAGTAGTAGTAGTACTAGATGGAGTAGTAGAGTAGTAGCAGTCGCAGTAGCGGTTGTAATAGTAGTAGTAGTAGTAGCAATAGTAGTGGTAGTAGTAGTAGTAGTAGTAGTAGCAATAGTAGTAGTAGTAGAAAAGTAGTAGTAGTAGTAATAGCAAAAACAATAGGAGTAGTAGTAGTTGATGATGTGGCAGTAGTAGCTGTAGTAGTAGTTGATGTTGTGGTAGTAGTCGCAAAAGTTATAGTAATAGTAGAAGTAGTAGTTGTAGTAGCAGCAGTAGAAGCAGTAGTAGGAGTTGTACTAGTAGGAAAAGTAGTAGAGGTAGTTGTATTAGTAGTATTATTAGGAGAACATGTTGTAGTTGTGGCAGTAGTAACAAGAATAGTAGTTGTTGTTTCAGTTGGAGCAGTAGTAGCAGTAATAGTAGTAGTGGTAGTACTAGCAGTTGTAGTAGCTGTCTTAGAAGAAGCAATAGTAGTAGTAGTAGTAGTGATAGTAGTAGAAGTAGTAGTAGCAGTAGCAGTAGTAGTAGTAGTAGTAAAAGTTGTAGCTGTAGTAGTAGTAGTACCAATAGTAGTAAAATTAGTGGCAGTAGCAGTAGAAGTAGTAGCAGTCCTAGCAATAGTCCAAGTAGGAGCATTAGTAGTCGTAGTAGTAGTAGCTGGAGTAGTAGTAGAAGAAGAAGTTGTATTAGTAGGAGTAGTAGTCATAGTAGTGGTAGTTGTAGTAGGAGGCATAGCTCATGTAGTAGCAGTTGCGGTAGCAGTAGTAGTAGTAGAAACACTACTAGTAATAGTAGCAGAAGTAGTAGAAGAAGTAGTAGTAGTAGAAGAAGTACTTGTAGACGTAGGAGTAGTAGTAGTTTTTGTAGTAGTAGCAAAAGTAGTACAAGTAGTAGTAGAGTGGTGGTAGCAGTAGCAGTAGTTGTTGTAGCATTATTGGTGGTGGTGGTGGTGGTGGTAGTAGTAGTACAAGCAGTAATTGGAGTAGGAGGAGGAGAAGTAATAGCAGTAGTAGTACTAGTAATTGTAGTAGTAGTATGAGTTGTTGCAATGGTCGTAGTGCTAGTAATAAAAGTTCTACTAGTAGTAGTAGTAGTGGCAGCAGTAGTAGTAGTAGAAGTTGTAGTAGTTGTAGTAGTAGTAGTATTGTAGTAGTAGATGTATTAGTAGTGTAGTAGTAGTAGTAGTAGTAGTTGTTGTTGTTGTTGTTGTTGTAGTAGTAATAGTAGTAATAGTAGTAGTAGTAGTGGTACTGATAGTAGCATTAGTAATAGCAATCGCAGTAGTAGTAGTAGCAGTAGCTGTAGCTATAGTAGTAGTAACGGTGGCAGAAGTAGTATTAGCAGCTGTAAGAGTCATAGTAGTAGTAGTAATAGTAGTAGTACTTGTAGTAGTAGTAGTAATAGTACTTGTAGTAGTTGTAGTAGCAAGGTAGTAGTAGTAAAAGTTGTAGTAGTAGTCGTTGTTGTAGTAGTAGTATTAGAAGTAGTAGTAGTAGTAATAGTCCCCGTAATAGTAGCGATAGCTGTAGTAGCAGCAATAGTAGTAGTAGCAGCAGCAGTAGTAGCAGCAGTAGCAGTAGTAGCAGTAGCAATAGCATTAGTTGTAATAGCATTGGTAGTAGTAGTAGTAGAAGCAGTAATAGTTGTTGTAGTAGTAATAATGGTAGTACTACTTATAGTAGTAGTAGTAGTACTTGTAGTAGCTGTAGTTGCAGTAGTAGTCGTTGTCATAGTAGTAGAATTTGTAGTACTAGTATTAGCAGTCATAGTAGTAAGATTAGCAGTAGTGGTACTAGTTGTACTAGTATTGGTGGTGGTAGGTGTTACAGTAGTAGTAGTAGAAGTAGTTGCAGTAGTAGTAGTCGTAGGAGTAATTATTAACGGAGTAGTTTAGTACGAGTATTGTTTGATGCAGTTGCAGTATAGTATTAGCAGCTACAGCAATAGTAGTGGAAGTTATAGTAGTAGTAGCAGCAGCAGCTGCAGCAGTAGTAGCCGTAGTACTAATAGTAATAGTAGTAGCTATAGTTGTATTGGTAGGAGTGCTAGCTATAGCAGCCGCAAGAGTAGTAGTAGTAGTCGTAGTCGCAGTAGCAGTAGCAATAGTAGGAGTAGTAGTAGTAGTAGCAGTGGTAGTAGTAGTAGTAGGGGCAGCAGCAATAAAGTAGTAGAAGTTGGAGTAATAGTAGTTGTTGTAGTAATTATATTAATAGGGGTAGTAGTAGTAGTCATAGCAGCAGCTATAGTAGTAGTAATATAAGTTGTAGTAGTTGCAGTAGCTACAGAGGTAGAAGAAGTAGTAGCAGCAGCAGCTGTAGTAGTAGTACCAGTACGAGTAGTTGGTGTAGTAGTAGTAGGGGTAGTAGTTGGAGTATTTTTTGTAGTTGTAATAATAGTAGTTGTTGTAGCAGAAGTAGTAGTAGTAGAATTATTAGCAGTAGTTGTAGATGTAGGTGTTCTTGCAGTACTAGTAGTAGGAGTAGTAGTAATGGTGGTGGTGGTGGTAGGAGTAGTAGTAGCAGTAGTAGTGATAGTAGTAGTAGGAGAAGCAACAACTGCAGTTGTTGTAGTAGTAGTAGTAGTGGTAGAAGTAAGAATATTTATAGTTAGAATACTACTAGTAGTAGTAGTACTAGTAGTGGTAGTAATAGTCGAAGTGTTAGGAGGAGGACTAGTAGTTGTTGTAGTAGTAGTAGTAGTAGTAGTAGTAGTAGTAGTAGATGTAGTAGTATTGGTAGTAGGAGCAGTAGTAGTGGTAGTAGTAGTGATAGCATTAGTAGTAGTAGCAGTAGCTGTAGTAGTAGTAATAGCAACAACAGTAGTAGCAGCAGTAGTTGTAGAAGTAGCAGTAGAAATAGTTGCAGCAACATTAGTAGTTGTAGCGGCAATAGTAGTAGTTATAGTAGTAGTAATAGTAGTGGTATCTGTTGTACTAGTAGTAGGAGTACTTGTACTCGGAGTAGTCGTAGGGGTAGAATTAGTAGCAGTAGGGGTTCTACTACTAGTAGCATTAGTGGCGAAAGTTGTAGTAGTAGTAGTTGCAGTAGTAGTAGTATTAGTAGTTGTAGTGATTGTAATTGTTGTAGGAGTAGTAGTAGTATGAATAACGGTAGATGTAGTAGTAGTGTAGTACTAGCAACAGTAGTAGGAGTAGCAGCAGCAGTAATAGTAATACTTGATGTTGTTGCAGTAGTAGCAGCAGCAGCAGCAGCTGTAGATGTAGTACTAGTAGTAGTAGTAGCAGTAGGAGCACTAGTAGTAGTAGCAACGGCAGCAGCTGCAGTAGCAGTAGCAATAGGAGGATTAGTAGGAGTAGAAGCAGTAGTAGTAACAGTAGCAGCTGTAGTATTAGTAGTAGCAGTAGTAGTACTAGTAGTCGTAGTAGTAGTTGTAGTAGTAGTAACAGTAGCAGTAGAAGCAGCAGTAGTAGGTGTAGTAGTAGTAGTCATTGTACTAGTAGTTGTTGTTATATTAATAGTAGTAGTAGTAGTAGGAGTATAATTACTACTACTACTACTATAGGTACAAGTACTACTACTACAACTACTATAATAACAACTATTACTGCTACTACTTCTACTCCTACTACAATAACAACTACTACTGCTACAACTGTGACTCCTACTACTATTACTTCTCTTACTACTACTCTTGCCGCTACTAATACTACTACTGCTGCTATTTCTACTCCTCCTTCTACTAGTACCACTACTACTACTACTATTATTGCTACTACTACAACTACTAATCCTACTACTATTACTACTAATACAACTAATATTACTACTACTATTACTACGATAACTACTGCTGCCGCTACTACAACAACTACTAATACTCCTATTAAAACTAGTACTACTACTATAACAACTACTAGTACTACTATTACTTCTACAATGATAACAACTACTGCTACAAGTACAGCTACTACTATTAATACAACTAGTGCTCCAACTACTACTATTCCTACCACTAAAGCTATTACTGTTGTTGATATTACTACTATTGCTACTACTACTAGTACTGCTACTAGTACTATTATTACTACTCCTACCACTACTACTTCTATTATTACTTCTACTTCTACTACTACTTTGGTTGCCACACGTACTGCTACTCTACTACTACTACTACTTCTACTACTGCTACTATTACTATGACGACGACTACTACTACTACTGCCTCTGTTGCTGCTATTGCTGCTACTACTACTACTATTACTTTTACTACTACTACTACTTCTACTACTACTACTACTACTTCTACTACTACTACTGCTACTGCTACTTTTACTACTACTGCTACACCATTACAGCTTTGCTACCACTGCTACTACTACTACTACTACTGCGACTGGTACTACTACCACCACCACTAGCTTGGTGCCCGCAACCTCGCCAACATCACCCTCGCTCCCGAGCCTCACTGACATCGTGCCTGCTCCCTCTTGCTAGCATCTGCCGTCGGTGCCTTCTTGGGCGCCAGAGGATGGTGTGAGGGCAAGGGCTCGATGCCGGCTGGGGTAAGGGCTCAAACTCACCGACGTGAGGGAGTGGGTGCATGGTCCAGAGGGCACGGGTTTAACCACGGGTGCGAGCGCGAGTGCCGGATCGCCGGTAAGGGTGCGGTTGAAGTGCAAGTGCTGCTACTCGCCCCCGCCGGCCTCAATCCCCTGGTCTCGTGCTCCCGCCCTCGCTGGCCTGGTCGCAGAGTCCGCATCCTTGCGCCGGCCTCTAGTCCCCGCTCTAGAGCGTGAGGGCTAGCGTGATTATCAGCCTAGTACACTATGACAACAACTACTATGACTTGTACTACTTCTACTCCTACAACTACTACTATAACTACTGCTGATACTACTACTACAACTAATGCTACTACTACTACATCTACTACAACTAGCACAACTAGTTCTACAACTACAATAACAACTACTACTCCTGCTAATAATACAACTAGTCCTACTGCTACTACTACTACTCCTACTACTACTACTCCTAACACTACGACTACTACCACAACCACCACCACTACTACTACTCCACCTAGTACTACTACAACTACTATTACTACTCCTACTACAGCTACTACTACTACTTATACTACTACAATACAAATACTACTATCGCTACTCCTACTTCAATTCTTACTCCAACTACTATTCCTACTGCTACTTCTCATACTACTCCTCCTCCTCCTCCTCCCACTACTTACTACAGCTTCTACTGCTTCTACTACTACTTCTACTACTACAACTACAACTTCTACGACTTCTATTAGTGCTGCTGGTGCTACTACTGCTACTACTATTGATGCTGCTACTCCTACTGTAGCGGCAACTCCTCGACCTACCACTACTACTCCTACTACTACTACTACTAATACTACAACCACCACTACTACTACTACTATTGCAACTACTTCTACTCCAACTCCTACTCCTATTACCATTCCTTCAACAACGACTACTACTAGCACAACTACTACTACTAGTACTACTACTACTTCTACTACTACTAATGCGATTAGTACAACTAAAACTACTACTACTACTACTGTTGTTCCTGTTAATACGACTTCTAGTACTACTACTAGTACTTCTACTACTGCTACTACTACTATTACTATTACTACTACTAATACTACTACTTCCACCACCACCACCACAACAACCACTACTACTTCCACTACTACAACTTCCACTACTGCTACTCCTACAACTACTACTACTAATATTGCTACTAGTATTACTACAAAGACAACTACTACTACAGCTACTGTCACCACTACAACTTCTACTACTACTACTCCTGCTACTACTACTAGAATGACTACTACTCCCACCGATACTGCTACTCTTCCTACTTGGACTACTAGTACGACAACTACAACTGCTACCTCTACAACTATCACTTCCTCTACTACAACCACTACTATTGCTACTACTTCAACTACTGCTCCTACTACTACTACCACTATGACCAGTACTACTACAACTACGACTACTACTACCACTACTACTACTACTACAACGACTACTTCAACTGCTGCTACTACTACAACTACTACTTCAACTACTTCTACTACTACTACTACTACTAAATTACAACTACAACAACAACTACTAACACTACTTTAGCTACTACTACACAACAACTACTACTACTGCTGCTACTACTACTTGTACTACTGCCACTGCTTCTCCCTCTAATACTACTACTACTACTACTACTACTACTACTACTACTACTGTTGCTGCTGCTACTGCTACTACTACTATTACTAGTATAATTACAACTACTACTACTATAAGTACTAGTACTACTGCTACAACTACTATAATAATAACTATTACTGCTACTACTTCTACTCCTACTACAATAACAACTACTACTGCTACAACTGTGACTCCTACTACTATTACTTCTCTTACTACTACTCTTGCCGCTTCTAATACTACTACTGCTGCTATTTCTACTCCTCCTTCTACTACTACTACTACTAATACTATTTTTGCTACTACTACAACTACTAATCCTACTACTATTACTACTAATACAACTAATATTACTATTACTGTTACTACGATAACTACTGCTGCCACTACTACAACAACTACTACTAATCCTATTAAAACTAGTACTACTACTATAACAACTACTAGTACTACTATTACTTCTACAATAATAACAACTACGGCTGCAAGTACAGCTACTACTACTAATGCAACTAGTGCTCCAACTACTACTATTCCTACCACTAAAGCTATTATTGTTGTTGATATTACTACTATTGCTACTACTACTAGTACTGCAACTAGTACTATTATTACTACTCCTACTACTACTACTTCTATTATTACTTCTACTTCAACTACTACTTTGGTTGCACACGTACTGCTACTCTACTACTACTACTACTTCTACTACTACTACTATTACTACGACTACTACTACTACTACTACTACTGCTTCTGCTGCTATTGCTGCTACTACTACTACTATTACTTCTACTACGACTACTACTTCTACTACTGCTGCTACTACTACTTCTACTACTACTACTTTTACTACTACTACACCATTACGGCTCTGTTACCACTGCTGCTACTACTACTAATACTGCGACTGGTACTACTACCACCACCACCATTACTACTACTACAACAACTACTACTGCCACTACTACTACCACTCCTACTACTAATACAACTAGTCCTACTACTACTACTACTACTGCTCCTTCTAATGCTACTACTGCTACTTCTACTACTACTGCTACAACCACTACTACCACTATTCCTCCATAGACTACTACTACTAGTATTAATGTTACTTCTACTACAGCTACAGCTACTACTTATACTACTAAAATACAACTACTACTACTCCTACTCCTACTCAAACTCCTACTCCTACTACTATTTCTACTGCTACTAAGGATACTACTCCTCCTCCTACTACTACTTGTGCTACTACTACAGCTTCTACTGCTTCTTGTACTACTACTACTACTTCTACTGCTGCAATTACAACTTCTACAATTGCTGTTAGTGCTACTAGTGCTACTACTGCTACAACAACAACTTCTAGTACTACAACTAATGCTACTAATACTGCTGCTACTTATTTTGCTGTTGCTACTCCTACTACAGCTACAACTCCTAGACATACCACTACTACTCCTCCTCCTACAACTACTAATACTACAGCCACTACTACTACTACTACTACTGCAACTACTTCTACTCCAACTCCTGCTCCTATTACCACTCCTTCAACTATGACTACAACTACTACTAGCACAACCTCTACTTCTACTACTACTACAACCTCTGCTACAAGTACTACTACAACCAAAACTACTGTCAATGCTACTAGTACTACTATAACTAGTACTACTACTACTGTTGTTACTCCTAATATGACTTCTAGTACTACTACTAGTACTTCTTCTACTACTAGTACTACTATTACTATAACTACTACTACTACTACTACCACCACCATCACAACCACTACTACTACTTCCATTGCTACTACTCCTACAACAACTATTACTAATACTGCTACTGGTACTACTAAAAATACTACTACTACAACAACTTCTACTACTAATACACCTGCTACTACTATTAGAATGACTACTACTACCACTGATACTGCAACTACTACTACTTCGACTACTACTTCGACTACTACAACTGCTACGTCTACAACTACCACTTCCTCTACTACTACCACTACTGCTGCTACTACTACTACTACTATTACTACTTCAACTACTGCAACTCCTACTACTACTACCACTATGACCACTACTACTACCACTACGGCTACTACTACTACTACAATGACTACTTCAACTGCTGCTGCTACTACTACTTCCTCTTCTACTACTACTACTACTACTACTACTACTACTACTACTACTACTACTACTACTACTACTACTACTGCTACACAATTACTACAACAACAACAACCACTACTACTTCAGCTACTACTGCATGACTACTACTACTACTATTAGACTACTATGACTGCTACTCCTACTACTACTTATATTACTACCACTGCTTCTTCCTCTAATACTACTACTACAATAATTGCTACTACCTCTGCTACTATTACTACTAATACTACTATTATTATTGTTGCTGTTGCTGCTCCTGTTCCTACTGTTGCTGCTACTACTACTACTACTAGTACTACTATTACTAGTATACAACTACTACTACTTGTATAACAATAACTATTACTGCTACTACTTCTACTCCTACTATAATAACGACTACTATTGCTACAACTGCTACTCTTACAAGTGTTACTTCTCTTACTACTACTCTTGTTGCTACTAATACTACTACTCCTTCTGCTATTTCTACTCCTAGTACTACTACTACTACTACTACTACTACTACTACTACAACAACAACAACTACTACTACTATTCGTACCACTATTACTACTATTACAACTAATATTACTACTACTATTACTTCAACAAGTACTACTACAACCATTAGAACAACAACTACTACACCTATTAAAACTAGTACTACTATAATAACAACTAGTACTACTATTATTACTTCTATAATAATAACTACTGCTGCTGCTAGTACTACTACTACTACTATTACAACTCCTCCTCCTACCACTACTTCTATTATTACTTCTACTACTTTGGTTGCCACGCGTACTGCTACTCCTACTACTACTACTACTACTTCTACTACTGCTACTGCTACTGCTACTACTACTACTACTACTACTACCAATACTACTACTACTACTTCTACTACTACTACTACTACTACTACTACTACTACTATAACAACACCATTACAGGTCTGCTACTACCACTATTATTACTACTACTACTACTACTACTACTACTACTACTACTACTACTACTACTACTACTGGTACTACTATTACTACTACTACTACTATTACTGCTGCTAATACTAGGAGAATAACTACTACTACTACTACTACTACTATTGTTGCTGCCACTTATACTACTACTACTTTTACTGCTACTACTGGTACTACTACAGCAATTACTACTACTATTATCGTTATTGCTACTGAGGCTATTCATACTACTACTGCTACTACTGCTACAACTACTATAACAATTCATACTACTACTACTAGTACTACTTCTTCTTCTACTACTACTACTCCTCTAGCTGCTTCTGTTGCTTTAACTACTACTACTACTACTACTTCTCCTACTATTTCTACTACTAGTAGTACTACTACCGCAACTACACTTCTACTATTTCCACTACTGCTTCTACTACTACTTATGCTACAACTACCTCTGCTACTACAAATGGTACTACTGCTACAACTTCCACTACAACTACTACTAGTACTAGAGCTTCTGCTGCTACTACTACTCCTAATTCTGCTACTACTGTTATATCTACTACTACAACAATGACAACCACTACTGCAATTACAACTACAACAACAATAACAACTACTACTACTACTTTTCCCATAATTACAATGACTACCACTTCTCGTACTACCATGACTACTGCTACTACTATTTTTGGTACAACTTCTACTACTACTACTACTACTACTACTACTATGATAGCTACAACTACTTCTACTACAACTACGGCTGCTACTAGTACTACTGCTAATACTACTACTTCTACTGCATCTATCACTACTACTGCTACAATAACCACTGTAACTACTACTACAACTACTACTACTACTTTAGCTACTAATGCTTCAACAAGTTCGGTTACTACTGCTACTACTGCTACAACATCTACAACTACTACTGCCACTACTGCTACTACTACTACAAGTACTACTACTACTACTGCTACTACTACTGCAACTACTACCACTAATCCAACTACTACAATGACTACTAATACTACTACTACTTCTATTGCTACTACTTCTACTATTACTACTACTACTACTGCTGCTACAAGGACTACAACTACCAGACTACTACTGCTGCTACTACTACTATTGTTACCACTACTATGACTCCTACTACTGCTCCTACAACTACTATAATTATTACTACGCGTATAGCTACTAATAATTCAGCTACTACAACAACTACTACTAATATTGCTGCTGCTTCTGCTACTACTAATGCTATTGCTACTACTACTACTATTATTTCTATTGCTGCTACAGCTACTACTATACTACTATTACTACTATTGCTGGTACTACTACTACTACGACTACTACTGCTACTAGAATTACTATTAGTACTGCTATTGCTACTAACACAACTACTACTTCTACTGCTACTGTTGCTACTACTAAAACAACAACAACTACTACTACCACGACTACTGCTACAACAATTACTACTTCTATTACTGCCACTACTTCTGCCACCACAACAACTACTACTATTATTGCTGCTACTATTTCTACTACTACTACTACAACAGCTACTACTATTATTACTGCTACTATTGCTGCTCCGACTCCTACTACTGCTACTACTACTACTCTTACAAGTACTATTACTACTATTGCAACTGTTACTACGCACCTACTCCTATTACCATTCCTACTACTACTACAATAGCTACTACTACTACTACTACTACTTCTCCTACTCTTACTCTACTACTACTACTACTACTATTACTACTACAATAATAATAAGTACTACTACTACTACTACTACTAGTACTACTACTACTACTACTACTAAATACTACTACTTACGACTACTACTACTCCTACTACTACTACTACTACTACTACTACTACTACTACTACGACTACTACTATTACTACGACAACTAACTACTACTACTACTATGACTACTACTACAACAACTACAACAACAACACTATACTGCTATTGTTACTACTATTATAACTACGACTACTAACACCACTACTGCTAGTACAATTACAACTACTACTATTAGTAAAACTACAATTCCTACAGCTAATATTACTACTACTAATAATAATAATAAGAATATTACTACTACTACTACTAACAATGCTTCAAGTAGTACTACAACTACTCTTGCTACTACCGCCACTACTGCTGCTAAGGCTACTCCTACTACAACAACAACAACTACAACTACTACTACTTCTCATGCACCTATTTAAACTACTACTCCTGCTACAACAACAACAACTACTAATACTACTACTACTAGTACTACTAGTACTTCTACTACTACTACAACAGCTACTAGTACTACTACTATTACAACTACCACAACCAATACTACTATTGCTTCTATTGCTACCACTAATAGTACTACTACAACAATAATAACTACTACTATTACTAGTACTCCTGCTTCTATTGTTACTCCTACTATGACTACTACTACGACTACTACTAAAACTACTTCATCCTCTACAACAACAACAAAAACTACTACTAGTAGTAGTACACCTGTTGTTGTTGCTACTGCTATTCCTACTATTACTACTACTACCACAACTACTACAACTACCACTTCTCCTATTAATACCACTTCTTCTCCTATTAATACCACTACTACTACTTCTGCCACTACTACTACTATGACTACTACTACAACAACTCCCACTACTTCTTCGACTACTACTAGCAATATTGCTATTGCTATAGCTACGACTATGGCTACTATTGCTGCTACTACTACTAATAATAATAATACTACTACTACTCC
Source organism: Trichopus zeylanicus subsp. travancoricus (assembly GCA_005019695.1). Taxonomy (NCBI): domain Eukaryota; kingdom Viridiplantae; phylum Streptophyta; class Magnoliopsida; order Dioscoreales; family Dioscoreaceae; genus Trichopus; species Trichopus zeylanicus. The sequence continues at coordinate 22,414 of RXID01019317.1, forward strand.
TAACAATCCTACAACTACTACTACTACAACAACTACTACTACTCCTTCTTCTTCCACTCCTTCTACCATAACAACAATAACAACAACTACTATTGCTACTAGTAATACTGCTGTTGTAGCTCATATTATTGCTACTACTACTACAACTACCACTATCACACCAACTACTACTGCTGTTATATTCTTGCTACCACTTCTACTACTACTGCTGCTACTACTGCTACTGTTGCTAGTACTACTACTACTACTACTATACTATTATTACTACAACTACTTCAACTACTACTACTACTAATACACCAACTACTACTCCAACTACTACTCCTCTACTACAACTATTACAACTACACGATTATTAGTACAACTATTGCTACTATTACTACTACTACTACAGCTCTTACTACTACTACTATTGTTGCTGCACTATTACTTCTAACAGTACTGCAACTACCACTACTATTATGGCTATTACTACTTTTGCTACCACTACTACTACCACTGCCACTACTACTACTACTACTACTATTACTGCTACTACTATCGCTACTACTTCAACTATAATTACTATTGCTATAATGACTTCTTATACTCTTACTAGTACTATTACATCTAATACTACTTTTACTCCTACTACTACAACTGTGGCCATAATTACTACTACTACTTCTGCTACTGCTACTGCTACTACTACTACTACTATTTTTGCTACTACTGCTACTAGTAGTTGTAGATGTAGTAGTAGTAGCAATAGTATTAGCTTTGGTAATACTAGCAATAATAGTAGTAGCGGTAGTAGCGGTAGCAGTAGTAGCAATAATAATAGTAGTAGAAGTAGTAATAGTAGTAGTAGCAGTAATAGAAGCTGCAGTTGTTGTATTAGTAGGAGAAGTAGAAGGAGAAGTAGTATTAGTAGCAGCAGCAATAGTCAGAGTAGTAGTTGAAGTGGTCGTAATAGTAGTTGTAGCAATAGTAGTTGTTGCAATAATAGTAGTAGCAATAGTAGTCGTAGTAGTGGTAGTTGTAGTAGTAGGAGGAGGAGTAGTGGTAGTATTAGTAGTAGTAGTTGCAATAGTAGTTATGGTAAGAGTAGTACGAGCAACAGGAGTTGTAGCTAGAAAAGTAGTAGTAGCAATAGCTATTGTAGTATTAATAGTAGTTCTAGTTGTGGTAGTAGTAGTAGCAATAGTAGTACTAGTAGTAGCAGTAGCAGTAGCTATGGTATTAGTTGTAGCAGAACTTGTAGTAGTAGCGTTAATTGTCATAGTGGGAGTAATAGTTATTGCAGTAGTAGTAGCAGTAGTAGTAGCAATAGTACTAGTAATAGTAGTAATAGTAGTAGCACGAGTAGTAGTAGTAGCAACAGCAGTAGCTATGGTGGAAGTAGTAGTTTAGTAATAGTAGTACTAGCAGCAGTAGTAGTAGCGCCAACAATAGTAGTACTAAAAATAGAAGAAGTTTTAGTAGCAGTAATATTAGTAGCTGGAGCACTAGTAGTTGTAGTAGTAGTAGCTATGACAGCAGTAGTAGTTTAGTAATAGTAGTATTAGTAGTAGTAGTAGTAGTAGCAGCTGCAGTAGTGGTAGTAGTAGTAATATTAGTAGCAGGAGTAGTAGTAGAAGTAGTACCAGCAGCTTTGGTGGTAGTAGTAGTTTAGTAATAGTGGTACTAGCAGTAGTAGTAGTAGTAGTAGTTGTTGTCGTTGTTGTTGTAGTAGTTGTAGCTATAGTAGTAATAGCAATGGAAGTAGTAGCAGAAGTACTGGTAGTAGTACTATTTGAAGCAACAATAGTAGAAGTAGCAGTAATACTAGTTATAATAGTAGTAGTAATAGGTGAAGTAGTAGCAGTAGTAGTTATAGTAGCTGCAGTACCAAAAGCAGAAATAGCAGTAGTAATAATAGTAGTTGTTGTATTTGTAGAAGTAGCAGTAGCAGTAGCAGCATCAGCAGCAGTAGTAGTAGAGCAGCAGCAGCAGTAATAGTAGTAACAATTGTAGTAATAGTAGCAATAGTAGTAGTGGTTGGAATAGTCATAGTAGTAGTAGTAGTGGCTTTAGGAGTAGCAGAAGTAGTAGAAGAATTAGCTATAGTATCAGTAGTAGTAGCCACAGTAGTTGTAGTAGTATTACTACGAGTAGTAGTAATAGTCGTAGTAGTTGTAGTAGTAGCATTAGTTGTCATAGTTGTAGTAGTAGTTGTTGCTATAGCCGTAGTAGTAGTAGTAGTAGTAGTACTAGTACTAGTAGCAAGAGTAGTAGTAGTAGCTGTGGTAATAGTAGCAATAGCAGCAGCAACAGCAACAGCAGTAGTAGTAGTAATAGTAGTAGTAGCTATAGTAGTAGTAATAGTAGCTGTAGTAGTAGAAGTAATAGTAGTTGCAGTTGTTGTATTAGTAGGGGACGTAGAAGGAGTAGTAGTATTAGTAGCAATAGCAACAGTAGTAGTTATAGTTATAGTAGTCAAAACAGTAGTTGTAGCAATAGTAGTTGTAGCAATAGTTTTTGTTGCAATAATAGTACTAGCAATAGTAGCAGTTGGAGTCATAGTCGTTGGTAGAGGAGGAGGAGTAGTGGTAGTATCAGTAGTAGTAGTTGTAGTAGTTGTTGTGGTAATAGTAGTAGGAGTAGCAAGAGTTGTAGCAGCAGCAGCAGTAGTAGCAATAGCAGTAGCAGTAATAATAGTAGTTATAGTTGTAGTAGTAGTAGTAGCAGGAGTAGTAGTAGTAGCAGCGGCAGTATCAGTGGTAGTAGTAGTAGTAGTAGCAACAGTACTAGGAGTAGCAGTAGTTGTGGCTATAGTAGTAGTTTAATAATAGTAGTACTAATAGCAGTAGTAGAAGTAGCAGCAACGACAATAGTAGTACTAGCAATAGTGGGAGAAAAAGTAGAAGAAGTAGTAGTAGTAGCAGTAAGAGTAGTAGCAGTAGTGCTAGTAGTTGTAGTAGCAGTAGCTGTAGTTTAGTAATAGTAGTTCTAGTAGTAGTAGTAGTAGTAACAGCAGCAGTAATAGTAGTGCCAGTACTAGTAGTTGCAAAAGTAGCTGCAGTAGTGTTAGTAGAAGAAATGGTAGTAGCTGTAGCAGCAGCTATGGTGGCAATAGTAGTTTAGCAATAGTAGTACTAGCAGCAGTAGTAGTTGTACCAACAATAGCAGTAGTATGAGTGGTTGTAGTAGTTGTAGCTGTAGTAGTAGTAGCAATGGAAGTAGTAGCGGCAGTAATGGTAATAGCTGGAGGAGTAGTAGTAGTAGCAGCAGTTGTGCTAGCAGTAGTAGTTTAGTAATAGTAGAACTAGCAGCAGCAGCTGCTGCATTAGTAGTTGTATTAGTAATAGTAGTAGCAAAAGTAATAATAGTAGTACGAGTAGAAGTAGTTGTTGTAGCTATAGTAGGTGTTGCAATAGAAGTAGTAGCAATAGAACTAGTAGTAGTATTAGTTGAAGCAGCAGTAGTTGTTGTAGCTGTAATACTAGTAGCAATATTCGTAGTAGCAGGATAAGTTGTAAGAATAGTACTTGTAGCAGCATCTGCTGCAATAGTAGTAGTAGAAGTAGTAGTAGTAATAGTAGTAGTTGTTGTTGTGGTTGTGGTAGTAGTAGCAGTAGTTGCAGTAGTTGTAGTAGCAGTAGCAGCAGCATCAGTACTAGTAGAAACACTTGTAGTAGAAGTAGTAGTAGCAGTAGTAGTAATAATAGTAGTAGTAGTAGTAGTAGTAGTAATAGTAGCAGTAATAGACACAATACTAATAGTAGTTTTAGTATTATCATTTGTAGTTGTAGTCTTAGTAGAAGCAGTAGTAGTTGCTATGGTGGTAATTATAGCAGTTATAGCATTTGTTGTAGTAGTGGTAGCAATAGTAGCAACAGTAGCAGAAGTAGCCGTACTATTAATAGTAGTACTAGCAGAAGTAGTATTCATTGCAATAGTATTAACAATAGTAGTAGGAGGAGGAGAAGTAGTAGCAGTAGCTGCAACAGCAGCAATAGCAGGAACAGTAATAGTAGTAATAGTAGTAGTTGTTGTTGTAGTTATAGTAGTTGTATAAGAAGTAGCAGCAGCAGCAGCAGTAGTAGTAGTGGTAGCAGAAGAACTAATAGTAGTAATAGTAGAAGTGGTTGCAATAGTTGTAGTAGTAGTATTAGTAGTAGCATCAGGAGTAGCAGAAGTAGTAGAAGAGGTAAGTGTAGTATCCATTGTAGTAGTCGCAGTAGTTGTAGTAGTATTACTCATAGTAGTAGTAGTAGTCATAGTATTTGTAGTAGTAGCATTAGTTGTCGTAGTTGTAGTAGTAGTTGTTGTAGTAAGTAGTAGTCGTAACAGTAGTTGTTATAGCAGTAGTTATAGTAGTCGTAACAGTAGTTGTTGTAGTAGCAGTAGTAGTAGTAGCAGCAGCAACGCAATAGCAGTAGTTATAGTAGTCGTAACAGTAGTTATTGCAATAGTAGTAGCAGCAATCGTAGCAGTAGTAGTTGGAGGAGTAGTGGTAGTATCAGTTGTAGTAGTTGCAGTAATAGTTGTGGTAATAGTAGTATGACTTGCAGCAGTTGTAGCAACAGCAATAGTAGTAGCAATAGCAGCAGTAACAGTAATAGTAGTAGTAGCAGCAGTAATAGTTGTAGGAGCAGTAGTAGTAGTAGTAGTGGCAGTAGCAGTAGTAGTAATTGTAGCAATAGTTGTAGTTGTAGCATTGCTTATCATAGTGGGAGTAGTAGTTATTACAATAGTGGTAGTAGTAGTAGTAGTAGTAGCAATTGTACTAGTTGAAGTAATAGTAGTAGCATGAGTAATAGTAGTAGTAGCAGCAGCAGCTGTGATAGCTGTAGTAGTTTAGTAATAGTAGTAATAGTAGCAGTTGTAGTAGTAGCAGCAGCAGTAGTAGTACCAGCAACAGTAGCAGCAAAAGTAGAAGTAGTAGTAGTAGCAGTAATAGTAGCGGCAGAAGTACTAATAGTTGCAGTATCAGTAGCTATGGCAGCTATAGTTATTTAGTAATAGTAGTGCTAGTAGCAGTAGTAGTAGTTACAATAGTAATAATAGTAGTACTAGTCATAATAGTAGCAAAAGTAGTAGTAGTAGTCGTAGTAGCAGGAGTAGTGGTAGTAGTTGTAGCAGCAGCTGTGGTAGCAGTACTAGTTTAGTAAAAGTAGTACTAGCAGGAATAGTAGTAGTAGCAGCTGCAGTAGTAGTTGTACCAGCAATAGCAGTAGCAAAAGTAATAGTAGTAGTACTAGTAGTTGTAGCTGTAGTAATAGCAGCAATAGAAGTAGTAGAAGTAGTGCTGGTTGAAGCAGTAGTAGTAGTAGTTGTAATACAAATAGCAAAAGTAGTAGTAGTAGGAGAAGTTATAAGAATAGTACTTGTAGCGGTAGCTGCAGCAATAGTAGTAGTAGATGTTGTAGTAGTAATAGTAGTCATAGTAGTAGTTGTGGTGGTGGTAGTAGTAGTAGTTGCAGTAGTAGTAGTAGTAGAAGTAGCTGCAACATCAATACTAGTAGAAACACTTGCAGTAGAAGTAGTAGTAGTAATAGTAGTAGTCGTAGTAGCAGCAGTAGTAATAGTAGTAATAGTAGCTGCAGTAGTAATAGTAGTTGTAGTAGTATCATTTATAGTCGTAGTCTTAGAAGTAGTAGAAGTAGTAGTAACAGTAGTAATAGCAACTGTAGCAATAGTTGCAAAAGTAGCCGTACTAGTAATAATATTACTAGCTGTAGTAGTATTTGTTGCAGCAGTAGTGTTAACAATAGTAGTAGTAGGAGGAGAAGTAGCAGCAGTAGTAGTTATAGTTGCTGCAATAGCAACAGTAGCAATAGCTGCAATAGTAATAATAGTAGTTGTAGTTATAGTAGTTGTAGTAGAAGCAGCAGCAGCAGTAGTGCTAGTAGTAGTAGTAGTTCTAGTAGTCGCAATAGTACCGATAGTAGCAAGTGTAGCAATAGTAGCAATAGTAGTAGTGGTTGCAATAGTCGTAGTAGTAGTAGTAGTAGCAACATCCGAAGTAGCAGAAGTAGTAGAAGAAGTAGCTATAGTATCAGTAGTAGTATTACTAGTATTAGTAGCAATAGTTGTAGTAGTTGTAGTAGTAGCATTAGTTGTTGCTGCAGCGGTAGTAGTGCTAGTAGCAACAGTAGTGCTAGTAGCAGCAGCAGTAGTAGTAGCAGCAGTAGTAGCAGCAGTAGTAGTAGTGCTAGCAGCAGCCATGGCAGTAGTAGTCATTTATTAATAGTACTACTAGTAGCAGTAGTGGTATTAGTAGCAGCAGCAGTAGCAGTACCAACAATAGTAGTATCAAAAGTAGTAGCAGTAGTACTAGTAGTTGTAGTAGTTGTGGCCATAGTAGTAGTAGCGAGCAGAAGTTGTAGCAATAGTATAGCAGTAGTACTAGTTGAAGGAGCAGCAGCAGCAGTAGTAGCAGTAATACTAGTCGCAATAGTAGTAGTAGTAGTAGATGTTTTCAGAGAAGTAGTTGTAGCAGCGACGACAACAATAATAGTAGTAGCAAAAGTAGTAGTACTAGTAGTTACAGTAGTAGTAATGGTTGTTGTAGTAGTAGTGGAAGTGGTAGTTGTAGTGGTAGTAGTTGTTGCAGTAGTAGAGGTAGTGGTTGTCGTAGTAGTAGTAGTTATTGTAGTTATAGTAGTAGTAGTAGTAGCAGTAGTCAAAACATCAGTACTAGGAGAAACACTCGTAGTAGTAGTAGTAGTCATTGTTGTTGTTGTAGTAGTAGTAGTAGTAGTCGTAGTTGTAGTAGCCGCTGTAGTAGTAGTTGTTGTTGTAGTAGCATTTATAGTTGTTGTCGTGGTAGTTGTAGTCTTAGTGGCAGCCGAAGTAGTAGTAGAAGCAGTAGTAGTGGCAATAGTTGCAACAATAGTTGCAATAGCTTGACTAGTAGTAGTTGTACTAGCAGTAATAGTATTAAAAATAGTAGTAGTAGGAGGAGAAGTAGTAGCAGTAGTAGTAATAGTAGTTGTAGTACCAACAGTAGTAGCAATAATAGTAGTACTTGTAATTATAGTAGTAGTAGTTATAGTAGTAGTAGTAATAGTTGCAGTAGTAGTGGTAGTGGTAGTTATTGCAGTAGTAGTTGTTGCAGTAGTAGTGGTAGTGGTAGTCGTAGTGGTAGTAGTTGTTGTACTTACAGTAGGAGTAGTCGTTGTAGCAGCAGGAGTAGCAGAAGTAGTAGAAGTAGTAGTAGTGTCAGTAGTATTAGCCGCAGCAGTTGTAGTAGTAATAGTTGTTGCAACAGTAGAAGCAATTGTATTAGTGGGGGTAGTAGTATTACTAGAAGTAGTAGTAGTAGCAGCAACAACAACAGTAGTAGTTGTTGTTGTAGCAGTAGTTGTAGTAGTAATAGTAGTAGTACTAGCAGTAGTAGCACAAGTAGTAGTAGTAGTACTAGCAGTAGTGGTAGTAGCTGTAGTTGTGGTAGCATAAGTAGTAGCAGTAGTAGTTGCAGTAGTCACATCAATAGTGACAACAGTATTAGTAGTAGTTGTAGTAGTAGTAGTAGCGAAGGCAATAGCAGTAGTACTTGTAGTAGAAGCAGTAGCAGTAGCAGTAGTAGCAGCCGTAGTTGTAATAGAAGCAGTTGTAGTAGGAGAAGTAGTATTAGTAATAGTAGTAGTTGTATCAATAGCGTTAGTTATGGCAGTAGCAGTAACAACAACTATAGTAGTTGGAGCAGAAGTAGTAGTAGTTGTTGTTGTTATTGTTGCAACAAAAATTGTAGTAGTAGCGGCAGTAGTAGTATTTGTTATTATTGTGATATGTTAGTAGCAGTAATAGTCTTAGTAGCAGTAGTGGTTGTAGTTATAGTAGTAGTAGTAGCAATTACAATAGTAGTAGTAGCAGTAGCGGCAACAATAATAGTAGTATTAGTGTAGCAATAATCGTAGCAGTACTATGCCAGTCTTAGTAGTAGAAGTAGTAGTAATTGTAGTAGTAGTTGTAACTGTTGTTGTAATAGTAGCAATAGCAGAAGTATTAGTCACCACAGTAGTAGTTATAGTTGGAGTAGTGGTAACAGCCGCAGTAATAGTAGCAGTCGTAGTCGTAGGAAAGTAGTAATAGAAGCAGAGTAGTAGTTATTGTAGCAGCAGCAGAAGTAGTAGTAGTAATACGAGCAGTAGTATCATTTCTTGCAGCAATATTTGTTGTTGTAGTAGTAGTAGTCATAGTAGTACTAGTTGAAGTAGTGGTAGTAGCAGAAGTAGTAGTAGTAGTAGTTGTAGTAGTAGTAGTAGTATCGCTAGTAGTATCAGTAGTAGTAGTAGCAGCAGTAGTAGTAGTAGCAGCAGCAGCAGTAGTAGTAGTAGCAGCAGCAGTAGCAGTAGTAGTAGTAGCAGCAGCAGCAGAAGTAGTAGTTATAGCAGGAGCAGTAATAGTGGCAACTATCGTAGTAGTTGTGGTAGTAGTAATAGCAGGAGTATCAATAGTAGTAGTAGCAGTAGTATTAGTAGTAGTACTAGCAGTGGTAGTAATAGGAGAAATAGTAGTAGAAGCAAGAGTAGTAGTTGAAATAGAAGTACTAGCAGTTGTAGTTGTAGTGGAAGTTGCAGTTATAGAACAATTTACAGTAGTTGCAGTAGTAGCAGTACTTGCAACAGTCGCAGTAATAGTAGTACTAGCAACAGTGGTAGAAGTAATAGCAGAAGTAGTACTTGGAGTAGTGGTAGCAGTTGTAGCATCCGTAGTAGTAGTAGATGTAGTAGCAGAAGTCATAATGGTAGCAGAAGTAGTAGAACTAGTAGTAAGAACATCAATAGTAGCCGCTGCAGTCGTAGTAGTAGTAGTAGCAGCAGTAGAAGTACTAGTAGTAGTTGAAATAGTAGCAGTAGTAGTAGCAGTAGTTGTGGTAGTAGGAGTAACAAAAGCAGCAGTAGTAGTAGAAGTAGTAGTCATAGACCTAGTAGTTGGAGTTTCAGTAGTAGTAGTTCAAATAGTAGTAGTTCAAGTAGTAGTAGTAGTAGCTATAGGAGTTGCAATAGTTGTGGTAGTAGTAGTCGTACTAGTAGTAGTAGTAGTACCAGTAGTAGAAGCACTAGTAATATAAGTTGTTGTAGCACTAGTGGTTGTTGTAGTAGGAGACGAAGCTGTAATTTCATTAGCCATAATAGTAGTATTAATAGTAATAGTTGTAGAAGTAGTTGTAGCTGTATTAGTAGTAGCAGTAGTGGTAGTAGTAGTTGTAGTTGTAGTAGTAGTAGTGGTAGTAGTATTAGTACGAGAAGCAGTAGTAGTATTAGCAGTAGGATCAATACTAGTATTAGTAGTAGTAGTAGTGGTAGTAGTAGCACTACTTCTAATAGTACTAGTAGTCGTAGCAGTAGTAGCAGTTGTAGAAATAGTAGTAATAGTAGTTGTTGTTGTTGTTGTCGCAGTAGTAGCAGGAGTTGTAGCAGTAGCATTATTATTAGTAGTAGTAGTAGGAGAAGCAGGAGTTGTAGCAATAGTTGTTCTTGTAGGAGAAGTAGTAGTAGTAGTTGTTGTAGTTGTAGTACTAGTAGAGGTTGTTGTTGTAATAGTGGTTGTAGTAGTAGTAGTAGCAGCTGTAGCCGCAGTAGAATTAGTAGCAGTAGTAGCAATAGTGGTAGTAGTAGTCATAGTTATTGTTGTTGCTATTATTGTTGTAGCAGTAGTAGTAGTAGTATCAGTAGTCATTGTACTAGTAGTAGTAATAATTACGGTAGTACCAGTGGTAGCAATAGTAGTATCAGTAGCCGAGGTAGCTTTAGTAGTAGTAGTAGTACCAATAGCAGTAGTAGTGGCTGTCATAGTAGAATAGTAGTAGAAGTAGTGATAGATGTAATAGTAGTAGTAGTAATAGCAATAGTTATAGCAGTAGTTGGAGTAGTAGTAGCAGCAGCAGCAGTAGTTGTAGAAGTAGTTGTAGTAGTAGCAATAGTACTAGTAGTAGTAGCAGCAGTAGTAATAGTAGTAGCAGTATTAGTTGTAATAGTAGTGGTAGCAACAACAACTAGAATATTTGTAGTAGTAGAAGTTGGAGTACTATTACCAGTAGTAGCAATAGTAGTTATTATAGTGTTAGTAGAAGTAGCTATAGAAGCAGCAGTAGTAGTAGTAGCCGTAGTACCAGAAGTAGTAGTTGTTGGCATAGTGGTAGAAATTGTAGCAGTAGTAGCAGTAGTAGTCGTAGAAGCAGCTGTAGTAGGAGTAGTAGTTGCTGTAGTGGTAGTAGGAGAATTAATAGTAGTAGTAGTAGAAGTAGTAGTGGTAGTAGTGATAGTAGTAGTTGTAGTAGTAGCAGTAGTAGTCATAGTAGTAATTGAACTAGTAGTAGCAGTAGTAGTAGTTGTAGCAATAGTAATAGGAGAAGTAGTTATACTAGTAGTACTAGTAGTAACAGTAGCAATAATAGTAGTAGTAGTAGTAGTAGAAGTAGCAATAGTAGTAGTTATAGCAGCTATAGCAGTAGTAGTCGAAGTAGTGGAAGTACTAGTACTGGTCCTTGTAGTAGGAGAAGTTGTAGTAGTAGTTGTAGTAGTAGCAGTAGCAAGAGGTGCAGTAGTAGTAGTAGAAGTAGTAGTAGTAGCAGAAACAGTAGTTGTAGTAGTTGTAGTGGTAGCAGTAGAAGTTGTAGTAGGAAAAGTGGTTGTAGTAGTAGTATTAGTAGTAGCAGTAGAGGTAATAGTAGTAGTAGTTGTTGTTGTAGTAGTAGTCGTAGTAGTTATTTTAGCAAAAGCAGTAGTAGCAGTAGTAGCGAAAGTTGTTGTTTTAGTAGTAGTAGTCATAGCATTGGTTGCTGTCATAGTCGGGGTAGCATTAGTAGTAGTGGTAGTAGTAGTAGTAGTAGTTGTTGTAGTAGTAGTGGTAGCAATATTAGCAGCGACAGTAGTAGTTTTAGTAGTGGCAGGAGTTGTAATAGTAGTATTAGTAGTTGAAGCCATACTAGAAGATGTAGCAGAAGTAGTAGTAGTAGTAACAATAGTAGTAGTCATAGTAGCAATAGTTTTTGTAGCAGTAATAGCAGTAGCAATGGTAGTAGTGGTAGTAGTAGTAGTTATTGTTATAACATTAGTAGTAGTAGTACTAGTAGTCATAGTAGTAGTAGTCATAGTAGTAGTAGAGTAGTCGTAGTAGCAGTAGTAGTAGCAGTTGTAATTGTAGCAGTATTAGTAGTAGTCAATACAGTAGGAGTCGTTGCTGTAATAGTAGTAGTGGTAGTCATAGTACTAGTAGTAGTCGTAGTAACAGAAGTAGTAGTAGTAGTTGTTGTTGTTGTTGTTGTTGTAGCAGCAGTAGTGGTAGTAGTAGTAGCAGTAGTAGTAGTAGTAGGAGATGTAGTAGTTGTAGTTGTAGTAGTAGTTGTTGTGGTTATTGTAGTTATACTAGTAGAAATAGTAGCAGTGGCAGCAATAGTAGTAGTAGTAGTAGTAGGAGTAGTAGCAGTCCTAGCAGTAGTAGTAGTAATAGTTATTTTAGTAGTAGCAGCAGTTGTAGCAGTTGTAGTAGTAGTAGTATTTTTATTATTAGTAGCTGTAGTAATAGTAGGCAAAGTAGTGGAAGTACTAGTACTAGTACTGGTAGTAGGAAAAGTGGTAGTAGTAGTAGCAGTAGTTGTACGAGTAGTAAAAGTAGCAGCAGCAACCGCAGTAGCAACAAAAATGGAAGTAGTAGTAGCAGTAATAGTATTAGAAGTAGGAGAAGTAATAATAGTAGTATTAGCAATAGTAGTAGGTGTGGTAGTAATACCACTAGTAGAGTAGGAGTAGGAGTAGTCGTAGTACTACAAGTAGTAGTAGTAACAGTGGTTGCAATAGTTCTTGTAGTAGTAGTAGTCGCAGTAGTTGCAGTTGTAGCAGTCATAGCAGTAGTTGTACTTGTTGTAGTAGTAGTAGTTGTAGTAGCAGTCGAAGTAGTAGTCGTAGCAGTAGTAGTTATCGTAGTTGTAGTGGTAGTAGTAGTAGTGGTAGTAATAGTAGTAGTAGTAGTTGCAGTAGTAGTGGGAGAAATAGTAGTAGTAGTAGTAGTAGTCGGATTAGTAGTTGGTGTACTAGTAGTACGAGCAGTAGCAGTAGTAGTAGTAGAAGTAATAGTAGCAATTGTAGGAGTAGTAGTAGTAGGAGAAGTAGTAGTAGTAGTAGTGGCAATTGTAGTGTGAGTTGCGATGGCAGTATTAGTGGTAGTAGTAGCAGTGGTAGTAATAGTAGTGGTAGTGGTAGTAGTAGTAGTAATGGTAGTAGGAGCAGTAGTATTAGTAATAATATTGGTAGTAGTAGTAGTAGTAATAGTTGCCAAAGTAGTAGTAGTAGTAGTATCAGGAGTAGTAGTAGAAGGAGTAGTAGATGTAGCTGTGGTAGTAGCAGTAGTAATAGAGATAGTAGTAGTAGCAGGAGTAGTAGTAGAAGTAGTAGTTAGAGTACTTTTGGTAGAACTTGCTGTAGTAGGAGAAGTAGTTGCAGCAATCAGAGGGGTAGTAGTGGCGGCGGCGGTAGTAGTAGTAGTAGCAGCAATAGTGGTAGTAGTAGTAGTAGTACTAGTAGTATTATTATTATTAGTACTAGTAGTAGTAATAGTAGTAGTAGAAGTAGTAGTAGTAGTAGTAGTAGTAGTAGTTGTTGTTGTTGTTGTTGTAGTAGTAGTAGTAGTAGTAGCAGTGATAGGAGTAGTAGTTGTTCTTGCTGTAGTAGTAGTAGTTGTACCAGTGGTAGAAGTTTTAGCAGCAGTTGGAGTAGCAGTAATAGTAGTAGCAACGATAGTAGTGGTAGCAGTAGTAGTAGTAGTAGCACTAGTAGTAGTAGTATTACTACTACTAGTAGTTGTTGTAGTAGGAGTAGTAGTAGTTGTTGCAGTAGTAACAGTAGTAGTAGTAGTAGCAGCAGCAGTAGTAGCAGTTGAAGTAGTGCTAGTAGTTGTGGCAGTAGTTGAGGTAGAAGGAGTAGTAGTTGTAGTAGTTGTAGTCTCTCTAGCAGAAGTAGTTGCAGTAATAGTATTAGTGGTAGTCGGAATAGTAGTAGTAGCAGAAATCATGGTTGTAGTAGTAGGACATGTAGTAGTAGTAGTAGTTGTAGTTATAGTAGTTGAAGTTGTACCAATGGCTGCAATAGTCATAGTAGTAGAAGTAGTAGCAATGGCAGCAATCGTGGTAGTAGTAGTAGTAGCAGTTGTAGCAGTAGTAGCAGCAATAGTAGTAATACTTGTTGTAGTAGTAGCAGTAGACGTAGTTGTAGTAGTAGTACTTGTAGTAGTGGTAGTTGTAGTAGTAGTAGGCGAAGTGGTGGAAGTACTAGTACTATTAGTGGTAGTATGAGATGTGGTAGTAGTATTAGTGGTAGTAGCAGTAGTGGTAGTAGTTGTAGGAGTAGTAGTTGTTGCAGGAGTAGCAGCAGCAATAGGTGTCATACTAGTTGTAGTAGCAGTAGTAGTTGCTATAACTATTGTAGCAGTAGTAATAGTAGTAGTAGTAGTAGCAATAGTAGTCGTACTAGTAGTGAGAGCAGCATTTGTCATTGTAGTAGTAGCGATAGAAGTAGTAGCTGTAGCGGTAGTAGAAGCAGTAGTAGTTGTATTAGTAGTAGGTGAAGTAGTGGTAGCTGTAGTAGTGGAAGTAGTAGTTGTAGTAGTAGTACTAGTAGTAGTTGTAGCATAGGTAGCAATAGCTGTAGCACTAATAGTTATACTTGTAGTGGTAGTAGGAGCAGTAGTAGCATTAATAGTAGTGGTAGTAGCTGTACTAGTATTAGTTGCAAAAGTAGTAACAGTAGAAGTAGCAGGAGTAGTAGTGGAAGTAGTAGCAGTAGTAGTAATGGGAGAAGTAATGGTAATACTAGTAGTTGGAGTAGTGGTAGTATTTGTATTCTTAGTAGTAGCAAATGTAGTAGTAGTTGCAGTACTTGGAGTAGCAGTGGTAGTAATAGTAGTAATAGTAGTAGTAACAACATAACTACAAGCACCAGCAATCATAGTAGCAGTAGCTGCAGTAGTCGCAGAAGTAGTAGTCACAATAGTAGCAGAAGCAGTAATAGTAGTCGTAGTAGTACTAGTAGTTGTATTAGCAGAACTAGTAGTAGTAGGAGGAGTAGTAATAGTAGTTGTTATTATAGTAGTAGTAGTTATAGTAGTAGTAACAATAGTAGGATTAGAAGCAGTAATAGTAGCTATAGTAGTAGCAGCAGCTGTAGTAGTAGTAGGCGAAGTTGTAGTAGTAGCAGTGGTTGTAGCAACTATCGTTGTAGTAGGCACAGTAGCTGAAGCACTAGTACTAGTGATGGTTGTTAGAGTATTGGAAGTAGTAGGAGTAGTAGGAGTAGTAGTAGTACGAGTAGCAGTAGTAGTCGCATTAGTTGCAGCAATAAGAGCAGCAGTAGTGGTACTTGTAGTAGCAATAGTAGTAGTAGTAGCAGTAGCAGTAGTAGGAATAGTAGTAGTAGTAGGACTAGTTGTAGTAGTAGTAGCAGTGGTAGCAATAGTAGTAGAAGTGGTAGTAGTAGTAGTAGTTGCAGCATTAGTTGCAGTAGTAGCAATAATAACAATAGTTGTACTTGTTGTAGTAGTAATAGTTGTAGTAGCAGCAAAAGTAGTAGTAGTAGAAGAAGAAGTAGTCGTAGTCGCAGTAATAGTAGTAGTAGTAGTCGTAGTCGCAGTAGTAGTAGTAGTAGTAGTAGTAGTCGCGGCAGCAGCAATTGTAATACTATTTGTTGTACTCATAGTAGTTGCAGTAGCTGTCTAGTAGTAGAAATAATAGTAGTGGTTATAGCAATTGTAGTTTTACTAGTAGTAAGAGTAGGAGTAGTATTAGTAGTAGTAGCAGTAATAATAGTAGCTGTAGTGGCAGTAGCAGTAGTAGTAGGAGGAGGAGAAGTAGTTGCAGTAGTTGCAATAGCAGTACTGGTGGTAGTAGTTGCAGTGGTGGCAGTTGTAATAGTAGTGGTGGTGGCAGTTGTAGCAGTAATATTAGTAATAGTAGTAGCAGTAGTTGTAATAGTAGTTGTGGTGGCAATTGTAGCAGTAATATTAGTAATCGTAGTAGCAGTAGTTGTAGTAGTATTACTTGTAGAAGTAGTAGTAGTAGTTTTAGGAGTAATAGTAGAAGTAGTTGTAGATGTAGTTGCGTTAGTAGTGGAAGTAACAGAGGTAGTAACAGTAGCAGCACCAGTAGTTGAAATAGTACCGGTAGTAGTTTTGGTAGAAGTAGTAGTAGTACTAGTAGTACTCGTAATAGGAGTAGTAATAGTTGTTGTTGTAGAAGTAGCAGGAGTAGTAGTAGTAGCAGTAGCGGTAGTAGTAGTGGTAGTAGTAGTAGTAGGATGAGGAGGAGGAGTAGTAGTAGCAGCAGCAGCAGTAGTAGCTATGGTAGCAACAGTAATACCACTAGTAGTAGTAGTAGTAGTAGTAGCAGGATTTGTAGTAGTATCGGTAATAGGAGTAGTTGTTATTGTTGTAGTAGTAGTAGGAGTTGCAGTAGCAGTATTAGTAGTAGGAATTATCGTAGTGGTAGCATTAGTAGTAGTACTAGTAGTTGTAGCAGTAGCAGAAGAAGAAGTAGTAGTAGTAGTAGTAGTAGTAGTAGTAGTAGTAGTAGTAGTAGTAGTGGTTGTAGTAGTAGTAGTAGTAGTAGTGGTTTTTAGAGTAGTAGGAGAAGAAGTAGTTGCAGTAGTTGTAGTAGGAGTAGTAGTAGCAGTAGAAGCAATAGTTGTTGTTGTAGTAGTAGTACCCATGGTGGTAGCAGTAGTAGTAGTTTTTAGAGTAGTAAGAGAATAAGTAGTTGCAGTAGTAGTAGTAGTAGCAGAAGTAGTAGTTGTAGCAGCAGTAGTAGTAGTACCTGTAGCAATAGTAATAGTAACATAAGTAGTAGAGGTAGTTGTTGTAGCAGTAGTAGTTGTAGTGGCAATCGAAGTAGTGGTAGTTGTAGTAGCGGTTGCAACCTTAGTAGCAATCACAATAGTAGTAGTTGCAGTCGTAGCAGCAGTAGCAACAGTAGTAGAAGTAGTAATAGAGTGAGAAGTAGTAGTAATACTAGTTGTTGTTATTGTTGTTGTTGTAGTAGTAGTAGTAATACTCCTAGTAGTAGTAGTAGTAGCAGCAGTCGTATAAGTTTGAGTAGCAGTATTAGTAGTAGCAGTAGCAATAGCAGTGGCACTAGTAGTCGGAGAAGTAGTAGTAGTAGCATTACTAGTATTAGGAGTTGTCGTAGTAGTCGTAGTAGTAGTAGTAGTAGCAATAGTAGCAGAAGTTGTAGCTGTAGCTATAGTTGAGTACTAAGAGTAGTAGCAGTAGCTGTAGTTATAGCTGCAGGAGTAGTACCAGTAGCAGTAGTATTCGGGGAAGTAGTAGTGGTATTAGTAGTAGTTGGAGTAGTAGTAGTAGTAGTATTGGTAGTAGTAGCAGCTGTACTAGTAGTAGTAGTAGCTATTGTAGCAACAGTAACAATAGTAGCAGTTATAGGAGGACTAGTAGTAGTAGTCATAGTAGTAGTAGTAATAGCAGCAGCAATAGTAGTAATAGTACTAGGAGTTGTTGTTGTAATAGTACTTGTAGCTGTAGTAGTATTGATAGTAGTATAGTAGAAGTAATAGTAGTAGTAATAGTAAGTGTAGTAGTTATAGTAGTTGTAGCTCTAGTAGCAGCAGTAGAAGTAGTAGAAGTAGCAGTAGTGGTAGTAATAGTAATAATAGTAGCAGCACTAGTAGTAATAGTACTGGTAGTCGTTGCAACACTAGCATGAGTAATAGCAATTGTTGTAGTGGTGGTAGTAGTAGTGGTAGTAGTAGTAGAAGTAATAGTAGCAGTAGTCGTAGTAGTTGGACAAGTTGCAATAGTAGTAGCAACAGCAAAAGCTGCTGCAGTTGTTATAGTAGTGGTAGTAGTAGTATTAATAGTAAAGATAGGATTTGTAGAAATAGTAGTAGTAGGAGTCGGAGTAGTTGTAGTAGTAGTCGTTGTAGTAGTAGTTGCAATAGTAGCAGTAGTATCAGTAGTAGTAGTAGTACTATTAGTAGTAGTAGTAGTTGCAGTTGGAGCAGAAGTACCAGGAGTAGTAGTAGCAGCAACAATAGTAGTAGTAGTTTTAGTCGTTGGGGTAGTAGCAGTGATTGTTGTGGTAGTAGCCGTAGCAATAGCAATAGTAGCAATAGCAATAGTAGCAGTAGCAATTGTAGTAGCAGTAGTTGTAGTAGTTGTAGTAGACGTAGTAGTAGTAGAAGTAGTTGTTGTATTAGCACTAGCAATAGTAGCCATAATAGAAGTAGTAATAGTTGTACTAGAAGTAGCAGTAGTAGTAGAAGCAATAGTAGAACCAGTAGCAGTGGTTGTAGGAGTAGTAGAACTAGCAATAGCAGTAGTAGCAGTAGCAGTAGTAACAGCAGTAGTAGTAGTAGTAGTAGTAGAAGTAGGAGTAGTAGTAGCACCAGCAATAGCAGTAGTTGCAGTTGTAGTAGTATTAATAGTAGGAGAAGTAGCAGCACCATGAGTCATAGTAATAGCAGCAGTAGTAGTAGTCATTATAGGAGATGTAGTAGAAGTTGTACTAGTAGTAGTAATAGTAGGATATAAAGTCATATTAGTAGTAGAAGCAGTAGTAGCATTAGTTTTGATAGTAGTAGTAGTGGTAATAGTTGTTATAGCAGTAGTAGAAGTAGCTATAGTAGCAGTAGTTGTCATAGTAGTCATTGTGGTTGTAGTACTAGTAGCATTAGTAGTACTACCCGTAGTAGTACCAATTGTAGTAGGAGTTGGGGAAGTAGTACTAGCAGCAGTAGTAGTTGCAGTAATAGTAGTTGTTGCAGTAGTAGTAGTTGTTGTTGTTGTAGTAGTAGAAGTTACGGCAATGGTAGCAGTAGCAGCTGCTACTGCAATAGTAGCCGTTGTGGCAGTAGTAGTAGAAGTAGAAGTTGTCGTAGTAGAAGTAGGAGTTATAGTAGTTGTAATAGTACTTGTAGTAGTAATACAAGTAGCACTAGATGTTGTAGTAGCAGCAATCATTTTACTAGTAGCAGTGGTAGTACTAGTAGAAGTAGTAATTGGGTTAGTAATTGTAGTTGGAGAAATAGTTGTGGCAGCCGAAATAGTAGCAGTAGCGGTGGTAGTATCAGTAGTAGTAGTCAGAGTAGTTGGAGTGGTAGAAGTAGTGGTAGTAGTAGTTGTAGCAGCAATTATTGCAACGGTAGTAGTAGTAGCAACAACAAGAGTAGTAGTACTAGCATAGTTGTTGCAGTAGTAGTAGTATTAGTAGCAGTAATAGTAGAAGTCGCATTAGTCGTTGTTGTAGTAACGGTAGTAGTAACAGTAGGAGAAGAAATAATAGTAGTAGCAGCAGTAATAGTAGTAGTAGTAGCGATAGCTGCATTAGCAGCTGTAGTTGTGGTAGTAGTAGTTGTAGTAGTAGCAATAGTAATAGCAGTAGCAAGAGTTGTGGTAGGAGTAGCGGTAGTTGTAATAGTTATAGTCATAGGAGAAGTAGCAATAGTAGTAGCACTAGAGGTAGTAGTATT
Source organism: Trichopus zeylanicus subsp. travancoricus (assembly GCA_005019695.1). NCBI lineage: Eukaryota > Viridiplantae > Streptophyta > Magnoliopsida > Dioscoreales > Dioscoreaceae > Trichopus > Trichopus zeylanicus. Next base: position 40,854 of record RXID01019317.1, read on the forward strand.
AGCAGTAGTCATTGAACTAGGAGTAGTAGTTGTAGCAGTGGAAGTAGTAGTTATATTTGTAGTAGTAGTAGTAGTTGCTACAAAAGTTGTTGTAGCAGAAGTAGTAGTAGTAGTAGCCATATTAGGAGATGCAGTCGTAGAGCAGTAGTAGTTGCAGTAGTAGTAGCAGAAGTTGTATGAGTAGTAGCACTTATTATAACAGTAGTCATAGTAGTAGTAGTGGTAATAGTCATAGCAACCGTAGTAGTAGTAGTAGCAGAAGTGGTAAAAGCAACACTAATAAGGGCAGTATTATTTGTAGTAGTAGAACAAGCTTCAGGAGTGGTAGTAGCAGTAGTAGAACAGGCATCAGGAGTGCTAGCTGTAGTAGTAATAGCGACAGCATTTATAGTTATAGTCATAGTTGCAGCTGTAGTAGTAGTAGCTATAGTGGTAGTAGTATTAGCAATAGCAGTTGAACTAGGAGTAGTAGTTATAACAGTGGCAACAGCAGCAATATTTATAGTAGTAGTAGTTGTTGCAGTAGTACAAGCAGTAGTAGTTGTACGTAGTATGAGATGCAGTAGTAGTTATAGTATTAGTAGCAGTACTTGTAGCTGTACTAGTAGCAAAAGCGGTAGTAGTAGGAGAAGTAGTTGTAGTATTGGTAGCAGTGGTAGTAGTAGCTGTAGAACTATTAGTAGTGGTAGTATTAGTAGCAATAGATGCACTAGAATCAGTACTAGTGGTAGTGATAGTAGCAGTAGTAGTAGCAGAAGTAGTTGTAGTAGTAGCAGCAACAACTGTAGCTATAGTATTAGTAGTAGCAGTAGATGTAGCCGAAGAAATAGCAGTAGTTGTAGTAGAAAAAGTATTGGTAGTAGGAAAAGTTGTTGTAGTAGTAGTAGTAGAAATAGTAGTCATAGTATTAATAGCAATAGTAGTCATAGTAGTAGTAGTAGTACTAGTAATAGTAATTGTAGTTTTAGTTTTTTTAGTAGTAGTAGCAGCAGTAGCAGTAGTAGCAGAAGTAGTAATAGTAGTAGTTATTATTGTAGTTGAAGTCATAGTAGTAGTAGTAACAGAAGTAGTAGCAGTAGTAATATTAGCAGGAGATGTATTAGTAGTAGCAGTTGTAGTAGTAGTAGTAGAAGAAGTATTGTAGCAGTAGTGGTTGTACTAGTATTAGAAGCAGTATTAGTAGTAGCAAAAGTAGTAAATGTAGTAGTTGTTGTAGTAGTTGTAATAGTAGCTGTAGGAGTAGTAGTTGTAGTAGTAGTAGTAGTATTAGTTGTGGCAGCAGCAGCAGCAGCAGCAGTAGTAACAGGAGTAGTAGAAGTAATAGTTGTAGCAGTTGTAGTAGCAATAGTAGTAGTAGTAGCAGTAGTTGTAGTCCTATTAGTAGTAGTAGTAGTGGTTGTAGGATTAGTTGTAGTAGTAGCCGTAGCAGTAGTATTAGTAATAGTCGTAGTAGCAGATGTAGCAGAAGCAGAAGTGGTAGTAATAATAGTTGTAACAGTAGTAGTAGTAGCAGTAGTAGCAACAACAACATTAGTAGTAGTAGTCGCAATAGTAGTAGTAGTAATAGGTGTAATAGTAGTAGTGGTAGTAGCAAAAGGAGCTATAGTAGTAATAGTAGCAGTAGTTATAGTAGTAGTTGTAGCAGTAGCAGTAGGAGTAGGAGCTGTCGTATGAATAGGTGTAAGAGAAGGAGCAGTAGTAGTAGTAGTAGTAGCTGTAGTAGCAGTAGTAGTAGTAGCAATTATAGTGGCAGTAGCTGTGGTAGCGGCAACAATAGTCATAGTAGTAGTACCAGTAGTAGTAGCTGTAGCTATAGCCGTTGTAGAAGTAATCATAGTTCTAGTAATAGTAGTAGTAATAGTTGCAAAAGTAGTTGTAGTTGGAGTAGTAGTAGTCATCATAGTAGTAGTTGCCGTCTTAGCTGTAGTAGCATTAGCAGCAGAATTCATCATAGTTGTGGTAGCAGTATTAGTAGTAGTAGCAGTAGTTCGAATAGTAGTACCAGTAGGAGTTGCAATAGTAGTAGCAGATTTAATAGTAGTCGTAGTAGTTGAAGTAGTAGTAGCATTGTGAGTATTAGAAGTGATAGTATTAGTAATAGTAGTATTAGTTGTAGTAGTATTTATACTAGCAGAAGTTATAGTTGTAGTAGTAGTTTTAGTAGTATTAGGCGTAGTAGTAGTAGTAGTAGTAGTAGTAGTATTAGGAGTAGTAGTAGAAGTAGCAGTAGTAGCTGTAGTTACAGTAGTGAAAGTAGTACCAGTGGTAGTAGTTGTTGTTGTTCCAGCAGTAGTAGTAGCAGAAGTAGCAGCAGCCGTAGAAGGTGTCGCAGTAGTAGCAGTAGTGTTAGTAGTAGTAGTGGTACTAGTAGTAGTAGTAGGAGAAGAAGTAGAAGTAGTATTTGTAGCTATAGTAGTAGTGATAGTAGTAGTAGTAGCAGTTGTAATTGTTGTAGTAGTTGCTGTAGTAGTCGTAGCAGTAGCAGTAGAAGCCGCAGTGGCAGTAGTAGCGATAGTAGCAGTCTTAGCAGTAGTAGTAGTAGCAGCAATAGTGGTAGAAATAGCACTAGAAGTAGTAGTATTACTTGTAGTAGTAGTAATTGTGGGAGCAGTCGCATTAATAGTTGTAGCACAAGTAGTAGTTGCAACTATAGTATTACTTGGAGTAGCATTAGTAGTAGAAGTTGTTTTAGCATAGTAGTGGCAACAACAGCTGCAGTAGTAGTGTAGCAGAAGTAATAGCAATAGTCGTAGCAGTAGTAAAAGTCATACTAATAGTAGTAGTAGCGGTAGCAATAGTTGTAGCAGTAGTGGTTATTGTTGTAATAGTAGCAGAAGTAGTTGAAGCTGCAGTAGTAGTAGTAGTAGCAAGAGTTGTAGTACTAGCACTAGTTCTTGCAGTACTTGCTGCAGTAGTTGCACCAGTAGCATCACTAGTAGTAGTTATTGTAGTTGTTGTTGTAGTAGTAGTAGCAGTTGAAGTAGTAGTAGTAGTGGTTGTTGCAATGGTAGTAGCAGTAGTTGTAGTAGTTGGTGTTGTAGCGGAAGTAGTAGTAATAGTAGTAGTAGAAGTAGTAGTAGTAGTGGTCATAGTAGTAGTAGTAATAGTAGTAGTAGTAGTAGTAGTAGTGGTAGTTATTGCAGTAGTCATAGTGGTGGTCGTGGTAGTTGTAGTAGTAGTAGTAATAGTACTCGCAGTAGCAGTAGTCGCAGTAGTAGTATCAGTAGGAGAGGTTGAAGCAGTAGTGCTATTAGTAGGAGTAACAACAGAAGCAGCAGTAGCAGCAGTAGTGGTAGGAGTAGCAGTCTCAATAGTAGTAGTAGCTGCCATAATAGTAGTAGCAGTAGTAGTTGCAGTGTCAGTTGTAGTCGTTGCAGTAGAGTAGTAGTATTAATAGTAGCCAGAAGCACAACAGTTGTAGTAGTAGCAGCACCAGCAGTAAGAGTAGTAATAGTAGTAGCAGTACTAGTGGTAGTAGCATTTGTAGTAGCAGTAGCAGCTGCAGAGACTGTAGTTGTTGGAGTGGAAGTAGTAGTAGTTGTCATTCTAGTAGTAGTAGTAGCTATAGCCGAAGTAGTAGTAGTAGCAATTATTGTAGCAAAAGTAGTAGTAGTTGTTGTATTGGTAATCGTAGGAGTAGTAGTAGTGGTTGTAGTAGTACTTGTAATAGGACTAGTAGCAGTAGTAGTACTAGCAATAGCAGTAACAACAGTAGTAGTAGTAAAAGTAGAAACAATAGCATTAGTAGTAGTAGCAACAACAGTAGTAGCAGATGTAGGACTAGTAGTAATAGTAGTAGTAGTAGTAGTAGTAGTAGTAGTAGTAGTAGTAGTAGTAGTAGTAGTAGTAGTAGGTGGTGGTGGTGGTGGTGGTGGTGGTGGTGGTAATAGTAGTTTAGTAGTCGTTGTACTAGTAGTAGTAATAACAGCTGAAGTTGTTGCCGTTGTCATTATAGTAGTAGTAATAGCAGCAAAAGTAGTTGCAGTAGTAGTTGTAGTAGTCATAGTTTTTGTAGTAGTAGCAGTAGTACAAGAGGTAGGAGCAGGACTCATAGTAGGAGTAGAAGTAGTAATAGTAGTAGTAGGCGCATTAGTAGTAGTAGTAGTCGTAGGTGCAGCAGTAGCAGTAGTAGTAGTACTAGTACTAGTATTAGTAGCAATAGTAGTAGCGACAATTGTCTTTGTAGTAGTAGTGGCAGCAACAACAACAGTAGTAGTAGTAATAGTTGTAGTAGCAGCAACGACAGTAGTAGTAGTAGAACTAGAAATAGTTGTTGTAGCAGTAATAGTAGTAGTAGTAAAACTAGTAGTAATAGTAGCTATTATAGTCGATGAAGTTGTAGTAGTACCAGTAGCAGTACTAGTCGTCATAGAAGTTGTAGCAGTAGTAGCAGGAGTAGCCGGAGTTGTAGGAGTGCTAACTATTGTAGTAGCAATAGTTGTAGCATAAGTTGTAGTAGTAGTAGTAGAAGTAGAAGTATTACTAACAGTATTAGTAGTAGAAGTTTTGGTAATTGTAGTATTACAGTTGTTGTAGTACTTCTAGAAGTAGTTGTTGCTGTAGTAGTAGTTGTTGTTGTTGGAGTAGTAGTAGAAGTAGCCATTATAGCAGTAGTTGCATTAGTTGTAGTTGTAGTAGTAACAGTAGCAGTAGTCATAGTAGTAGTAGCAGTAGTAAGAGCAGCAGCAGCAACAGTAGTAGTAGTAGCAAGAGAAGTAGCTCTAGCACTAGCACTAGTAGTAGTAGCTGTAGTAGTAGTAGTAGTATTAGCAGTAGTAGTTGCAGTTGTAGTAGTAATAGCATTAGTAGTAACAATAGTGGTAGCATATGTAGTAGTAGTCATAGTATTTGAAGTAGTAGTAGCACTGTGAGTTCTACTAGTAGTAGCATTAGTAATAGTAGTGTTGTAGTAGTAGTATTAGTTGTAGTAGTATTTATAGCAGTAGAAGTTATAGTTGTAGTAGTAGTTTCAGTAGTAGTAGGCATAGTAGTAGAAGTAGTTGGAGTTGTAGTATTACGAGTAGTAGTAGAAGTAGCAGTAGGAGCAGTTGTTGCAGTAGTGGAAGTAGTAGAAGTGGTAGTAGTTGTTGTTATTGTAGTAGTAGTAGAAATAGTCACAATAGTAGTAGTAGTGTCAGTAGTAGCAGTAGTACCAGTAGTAGTAGGAGTAGAAGTAGTAGGAAGGGAAGAAGTAGAAGTAGTAGTTCTAGCAATAGTTGTAGTAGTAGTAGTAGTAGCAGCAACAACAGTAGTAATTGTAGTAGTTGTTGTTGTAGTAGTCGTAGTAGTAGTTGTAGTAGCCACAGTGGCAGTTGTAGCAGGGTATCCATCTTAGCAATTGTGGCAGTAGTAGTAGTAGCTGGAATAGTAGTAGAAATAGCAGTAGAAGTAGTAGTAGTTATTGTAGTAGCAGTAATAGTAGTAGCAGTAGCAATAATAGTTGTAGCAGTAGTAGTTGTTGCAACTGTAGTATTAGTAGGAATAGCGGTATAGTATTAGCCAAGGTAGCTGTAATAGTAATAGTAGTAGGAAGAGTATTAGTTATCGCATAAATAATAGCAAAAGTAGGATTAGTATTTTCCGTAGCAGTAGTAGTACTAGCAATTGTTTTAACAGTAGGAATTGTAGTGGCAACAACAATAGCAGTAGTAGTATAGCAGTAGTAATAGTAGTAGTCATAGCAGTAGTAGCAGTCATAGTAATAGTAGTAGTAGCAGTAGTTGTAGTAGTAGTGGTTATTGTTGTAATAGTATTAGTAGTAGTTGCGGTAGTAGTAGCAAAAGTATTAGTAGTAGGTGAAGCAGAATTAGTTGTGTTAGTAGTAGTAGTAGTTGGAGCGATAGTAGCACCAGTAGTAGCAGAAGTAGTAGTTGTAGTTGTAGTAGCAGTAGTAGTAGTAGTGGTGGTGGCAGTTGCAGATGTAGCAGTAGTAGTTGTTGTTGCTGTAGTAGTAGCTGTGGTAGTTGCCATTGTAGAAGTTGAAGTATTAGGAGTAGAAGTAGTTATAGAAATAGAAGTAATCAGAGTAATAGTAGTAAAAGTAGTAGTAGTAGAAGTGGTGTAGCAGTAGTATTTGTTGTAGTTGAAGTAGTAGTAGTGGTACCCAGAGTAATAGAAGTTGTAGCAGCAACAGTAGTAGTAGCAGTCATAGTAGTAGTAGTAGTAGCAACAGTAGGAGTAGTAGTAGTTGCAGTAGTAGTAATAGTAGTAATAGCAGTAGCAGTTGTTGTAGCAATTGCAGTAGTAGAAGTAGTAGTAGTAGTTGGAGAAGTAGTAGTAGTTGTTATTGTAGGAGAAGTGGAAGTAGTGGTCGTAGTAGTAGTAAAAGTCATAGTAGTAGCCGTAGTAGTTATAGTGGTAGTACTAGTGGTGGCAATAGTTGTAAAAATAGTTGCAAGAGTAGCAGTAGTAGTTGTAGTAGCACTAGAAGCATTAGTAGAAGCGATAGTAGTAATAGTATTAGTAGTAGTAGCATTAGTAGCCATAGTAGGAGAAATAGTAGCAATATCAACAACAATAATTGCAGTAGTAGTAGTGGTAGTAGGAGTAGTAGCAGTAGTATTAGTAGGCACAGTAGTTGTAGTAGTAGTACTAGTGGTAGTAGTTGTAGTACTAGTAGCAGTAGTAGCTGCAGCATTAGTAATAGTAGTAGTAGCAAGAGTAGCTGTAGTAGCACAAGTAGTAGTAGTAGAAGCGGTAGTAGTACCAGTAGTAGTAGTAGTAGTAGTAGTAGTAGTAGTAGTAGTAGTAGCAGTAGTAGCAAGAGTAGCTGTAGTAGCACAAGTAGTAGTAGTAGAAGCGGTAGTAGTACCAGTAGTAGTAGTAGTAGTAGTAGTAGCAAAACTAGTAGCCATAGTAGTAGTAGAAGTAGGAGATGTAAGAGAATTAGTAGGAGTAGTAGTAGAAGTAGTGGAAGTAGTCATAGTAGTAGTAGCAATAGTAGTAGTTGCAATAGCAGCAGCAGTGGGAGAAGTAGTAGGAGTAGTTGTATTAGTCGTAGTAGCAGCAACAGCTGCAACAATAGTAGCAGTAGCAGTAGAAGTTGCAATAGCGACAACAGTAGTAGTAGTAATAGTTGAAGTAGTAGCCGTGTTAGTAGGAGCAGCATTAGCAGTAGTTGTAATAGTAGTAGGGGTTGGAGTAGGAGTAGTAATAGGAGTAATGCTAGTTGGAGTACTAGTAGTGGCAAAAGTAGCTATCGTAGTAGTAGCGGTAATCATAGTAGTAGTTAAAGTTGTGGTCGTAGTAGTAGCATTAGGAGTGGTAGTTGGAGTAGGAATTAGAGTTGGAGTAGTAGTAATAGTAGTAGGAGTATTAGTCATGACAATAGTTGGACTAGGCATGGGAATAGTTGTAGTGGTAGTAGTGTAGTAGTAGTAGGAGTAGTAGTGGCCGTAGGTGTTGGTGTAGGAGTTTTAGTTGGAGCAGTAGTAGTAGTAATAGTAGCATTAATATTAGTAGTAATAGTACTAGTAGTAGGAGGAGTAGTAGTAGTAGCAATTTTATTGGTAGTGCAAGTAGTAATAGTATTAGTAGTAGTAGTGGTAGTATTGTAGTAGTAGTATTGGTAGAAGAAGTCATGGTTGTAGTAGCACTAGTAGTAGGAGCAGTAGTAGTTGTAGGAGTAGTAGTCGGAGTAGTTGTTGTAGTAGTAGTGGTAATAGTAGCAGCAGCAGCAGTTGTAGTAGTAGTAGTACTAGTAGCTGCAGCTATAGGGGGAGTTGGAATAGTAGTAATAGGAGTTGTAGTAGTTGGAGTTGGGGCAGTAGTAGTGGTAGTAGGAGTTGTAGAAGCTGTACGAGTTGGAGTTGGAGTTGTAGTAGCAGTAGTAGTAGCAGCAGCTGGAGTAGTAGTAGCAGTAGGGGGAGTGCTAGTAGTAGTAGTAGTACTAGTTCTAGTAGTAGTAGTTGGAGTAGGAGTAGTAGTATTAGGAGTAGTAGTTGTAGTGTTAGTATTAATTTTAGTAGTATCAGTTGTAGGAGGAGTTGTAGTATTAGTAGCAGCAGCAGCAGTAAAAGTAGTAGTAGCAGTAGTAGTAGTATGAGCTGTAGGAGCTGGTGTAATAGTAGTAGGAGTAGCAGAAGTCATCATGGTAGTAACACTAGTTGTAGTAGCTGTAGTAGCTATAGTAGTTGTATAACTTGTAGTAGGAGTAGTTGTTCTAGTGGTAATGGTAATACTACTAGTAGTAGTTGTTGTCATATTAGTAGTCGAAGTAGTAGGTAGTAGTTGGAGCCGGTGTAGTAGTAGTAGTAGCAAAATTCGTCGTAGTAGTAGCACTAGTTGTAGTAGCAGTAGTAGTTGTAGGAGTAGTAGTAGGAGTAGTTGTTGTAGTAGTAATAGTAGTAGTAGTGGTTGTAGTAGTAGCAGTAGTAGCAGCAGCAGCAGTAATTGCAGTAGTAGTATCAGTAGGAGAAGTAGAAGCAGTAGTAGTATTAGTAGCACTAGCAGTAACAGAAGCGGTAGCAGCAGCAGCAACAAAAGTTGTTATTTTTTCAGTAATTGTAGTAGTAGCAGTAGCAATAGTAGTAGTAGTAGTAGTTGGAGTCTCAGTAGTAGTAGTCTTAGTAGCTATATTAGTAGCAGCAGCTAGAAGAGCAGCAGTAGTAATAGTAGTAGCAGCAGTAGTAATAGTGGTAGTAGCAGTGGTAATAGTAGCAATAGTAGTAGCAATAGTAGTGGTAGTAGCAGTTGTAGTAGCAGTAGCAGCCACAGAAACTATAATTGTTGGAGTGGATGTAGTAGTAGTCGTAGTAGTAGTAGTTGTTGTTGTAGTAGTAGCTATAGCGGCAACAATAGTAGCAATAATAGTCGTAGCAAAAGTAGTAATAGCAGTAGTATTAGTAATAGTAGGAGTAGTAATAGTTGTAGTAGTTGTAGTAGTAGTAGTAGCAGTAGTAATTGGATTGTTAGTAGCAATAGTAGTAGTAGTAGAAGTAGCAGCAGTAGCAGTAGTAGTAGTAGTCGTAATAGCAGCAGTAGTAGCCGATGTAGAAGTAGCAGTAATAATAGTAGTAGTAGTAGTAGTAGTAGTAGTGGTAGTAGTTGTAGCTATTATTGTTATTGGAGAAGTAGCTGTAGAAGTATTAGTAGAAGTTGTATTTGTTGTTATAGTAAAACTAGTAGAAGTTGTTGTAGTAGTAATACTCGTACATTTAGTCTTAGTAGTAACAGAAGTATTATAAGTTGCAGTAGAAGTAGTAATAGTAGCAGTATTAGCAAGAGTAGAAATTCTATTATGAGAAGTACTAGTAGTTGCAGAAGTAGTAGCAGTAGCTATAGTAGTATTTGTAGTAGCAGCAACAATACTAGTAGTTGTAGTAACAACTGTAGTAGTAGTTGAGTAGTAGTAGCAGAATTAGTAGCGATTGTAATAGTAGCAGTAGTAGTGTGGTAGTAGTAGTAATAGTTGAAGCTGTAGTATAGTAGTAGTATCAGTAGTAGTAGCAATAAAAATACTCATTATAGCTATAGTTGTAAAAGTAGGAGTAGTGGTAGTAGTAGTAGAGGAAGCAGCATCGGCAGTATTAGTAGTAGTTGTAGTAGTAGTAGTAGTAGTAGTAGTAGCTTTAGTAATAGTAGTTCTAGCAGTTGTATTAATAATGGCAGTAGTTGTTGTTTTTGTTGTAGTAGTATTAGTAATAATAATTGTAGTAGTAGTAGTAGCAACAGTAGAAATCGTAGTAATGGTAGTAGTAGAATTACTAGTAGTATTAGGAGTGGTTGTTGGAGTATTGGTTGTGGTAGGTGAAGTATTAGTAGTAGTAGTGGTAGTGGTAGTAGTAGTGGTAGTAGTTGTATTAGTAGTAGTAGTAGAAGTTGTAGTACTAATAGAAATGTTAGTGTCAACAATAGTTGTAGTAGGGGTTGGAGTAGGAGTAGTAGTAGCAGTAGTACTAGTTGGAGTATTGGTAGTGGCAGTAGTGGCAGTAGTAGTAGTAGTAGTGGTAGTAGCAGTAGTAGTTGAAGTAGTAGTTGAAGTAGTAGTAGGTGTAGTATTAGGAGTCATAGTTGGAGTAGGAATTGGAGTTGGATTAGTAGTAATAGTAGTGGGAGTAGTAGTAGTTGCAGTAGTAGGACTAGGCATTGGAATAGTAGTAGTACTAGTATTAGTACTAGCTGGAGTATTAGTGGCTGTAGGTGCTGGAGTAGGAGTAGTAGTCTTAGTATTAGTAGTAGCATTACGAGTAGTGAGAGAAGTAGTAGTAGTACAAGTAGGATAGTAGTTGTAGTAGCAGTGGCGGTGGTAGTAGAATTAGTAGTCGTATTAGTAGTAGTAGGAGGCGTAGTAGTAGTAGCAGCAAAAGTCATGGTAGCAGTGGAACTAGTTGTAGAAGCAGTTGTAGTTGTAGGAGTAGTACTAGGAGTAGTTGTTGTAGTAGTAGTGGTAATTGTAGCAGCAGCAACAACAATAATAGGAGTAGTAGTTGGAGTAGGGGCAGTAGTAGTAGTAGGAGTTGTAGTAGCTGTAGGAGTTGGAGTAGGAGCAGTAGAAGCTGTAGTAGTAGTAGCAGCTGGAGTAGTAGTAGTAGCAATAGGGGGAGTAGTAGTAGTAGCAGCAGCAGTAGGAGGAGGAGTAGTAGTAGTAGTAGCTGTAGCAGTAGCAGTAGAAGCAGTAGGAGCCAGTGTAGTAGTAGTAGAAGTAGCACAAGTCATGGCAGTAGTAGCACTAGTTGTAGTTGCAATAGTAGTTGTAGGAGTAGTAGTAGGGGTAGTTGTTGTAGTGGTAATGGTAATAGTAGTAGCAGTAGTAGAAGTAGTAGTAGTATTTATAGTAGATGTTGTAGTAGTGGTAGTAGTAGGAGCCAGTGTAGTAGTAGTAGTAGTAGTAGCAAAAGTCATGGTAGTAGTACAACTAGTTGTAGTAGCATTAGTACTTGTAGGAGTAGAAGTACGAGTAGTTGTTGTAGTAGTAATGGTAATAGTAGCAGTAGTAGCAGTAACTGAGGTAGCATTAGGAGTAGTAGTATTTGTAGTAGTAGTATTAGGAGTAGTAGTAATAGTTGTAGTAGTAGTTGTTGTAGTAGTACAAGTAGTAGTAGTAGCCATAGTTGCAATAGTAGTAGCAGTAGCAGTAGTAGTACTAATAGGCGTAGTTGTAGTAGTAGCAATAGTATTAGGCGTAGTTGTAGTAGTAGCAATAGTAGTCGTAGCAGTAGCCAAAGTTGTAGTAATAGCGGTAGTTGTAAAAGTTATAGTCATAGTAGAAGTAGCAATAGTAGTAGCTATAGTGGTAGTAGTATTAGCTGTAGTGGTTGAACTAGGAGTCATAGTTGTGGCAGTGGTAGTAGTAGTTACTTTTGTAGGAGAAGTAGTAATAGTAGCACCCGTAGTAGGAGATACAGTAGTAATAGCAGCCGTAGCAGGAGTAGGAGACGTCGTGGTTGTATTAGTAGTAGTAGTAGTAGCAGCTGCAGAAGTGTTACTAGTCATAGTATTAGCATCGGCTGTAGTGCTAGCAATAGTAGCGGTAGTAGTAGCCGAAGTAGTGATAGTAGTAGTAGCAACAGTAGTAGTTTTAATAGTAGTAGTAGTAGCAATAGCGAAAGCAGTCGTAGTAATTCTAGTGGAACCCGTACTAGTAGTAGGAGAAGTTGTAGTAGTAGTAGTAGTAGAATAAATAGTAGTAATAGTAGTCGTAGTAGTAGTAGCAATACTAGTCGTGGTATTTATAGTACTACTAATAGTAATTATAGTAGTAGTAGCAGTTGCAGCAGTAGTAGCTCTTATTATAGCAGTAGTCATAGTAGTTGTAGTGGTAGTAGTCATAGTAGCCATAGTAGTAGTAGAAGTAATAGTAGTAGTAGTAGTATCAGTAGTAGTAGCAGAAGTGGTAATAGCAGCACTAATAGGGGCAGTATTAGTAGTAGTAGTAGAACAAGCATCAGGAGAGGTAGTAGCAGTAGTAGTAGCTACAACAATAATAGTTATAATCGTAGCAGCAATAGCAGTAGTAGTAGTTGTAGTGGTAGTAGTATTAGCAGTAGTAGTTCAACTAGGAGTAGTAGTTATAGCAGTGGCAGTAGTATTGGTATTTGTAGTAGTAGTTGTTATAATAGTAGAAGTAGTAGTAGTTGTACCCATAGTATGAGATGCAGTAGTAGTTATAGCATTAGTAGTAGTAGTTGTATCTGTACTGGTAGCAGAAGTAGTAGTAGTAAGAGAAGTAGTAGTAGTATTAGTTTTAGTGGTAGTAGTAGCTGTAGAACTGTTAATAGTGGTAGTATTAGTAGCAGTTGACGTACTAGCATCAGTACTAGTGTTAGCTATTGTAGCAGTAGTAGTAGCAGAAGTAGTGGCAGTAGTAGTAGTAACAACTGTAGTAGCAGTAGTAGTAGTTGTAGCCGAAGAAATAGTAGTAGTTATAGTAGAAGAAGTAGTGGTAGTAGTTGAAGTTGGAGTAGTAGTAGAAGTAGTAGAAATAGTAGTCATAGTAGTAATGATAGTAGTTGTTATTGTAGTTGAAGTCATAGTAGTAGTTGTTGTTGTTGTTGTACCAGCCGTAGTAATAGTAGAAGTCGTAGCAGTAGTAGCCGTAGTAGAAGAAGTAGTGTAGCAGTAGTGGATGAACTAGGAGTAGAAGCCGAATTAGCTATAGCAAAAATAGTAATAGTAGTAGGTGTAGTATTAGTTGTAATTGTAGCAGAAGGAGTAGTAGTAGCTGAGGTAGCATTAGGAGTAGTAGTATTATGTGTAGTAGAAGTGGTAGTAGTATTTGGAGTAGTACTAATAGTCGCGGTAGTAGTAGTAGTAGTAGTAGCAGCAATAGTAGTAGTAGTAGGAGGAGTATTAGTAATAGTAGTAGTATTACGAGTAGTAGTAATAGTCGTCGTCGTAGTAGTAGTAGTAGTATTACGAATAGTAGTAGTTGTAGTATTAGGAGTAGTAGTAATAGTTGTAGAAATAGTAATAGTCGTAGTAGTAGTCGTAGTAGTAGTAGTAGTTGTAGTAATAGTAGCAGAAGTAGTAGTAGTAGTAGGAGTAGGAGTAGTAGTAGTAGTATTAGTAGTTGTTGTTGTAGTAGTAATGGTAATAGTAGTAGTAGTTGTTGTAGTAGTTGTTGTTATTTTTGTTGTAGTATTAGTAGTAGTAGTAGTATTATTTCGAGTAGTAATAATAGTTGAAGTAGTAGTAGTAGTAGTAGTAGTATTAGGAGTAGCTGTTGTAGTAGTAATGGTAATAGTAGCAATAGTAGTAGTAGTAGTAGTATTAGGAGTAGTGCTAATAGTTGTGGTGGTAGTGGTGGTGGTAGTAGTAGTATGGTAGTAGAAATAGTAGTGGTGGTAGTAGTAGTAGTTGTTGTTGTTGTTGTTGTTGTTGTTGTTGTAGTAGTAGTTGTTGTTGTTGTTGTAGTAGTTGTGGTAACTGTAGCAGCAGCAGCAATAGTAGCAGTAGTATCAGTTGTAGTAGTAGCAACTGTAGTAGTACCAGTTGTAGTAGTAGAAGTCATAGTAGCAGCAGTTGCAGTAGGGATAAAGGTAGTTGTAGTGGGAGTAGTGGTAGCTGCAATAGTAGCTATACCAGTCATTGTAGTGGTAGCAGTAGTACCCGTAGTAGCAATAGTAGTAGTTGTAGCTGTGATAGCAGAGTAGAAGAAGTAGTAGTAGTAGTGTAGCGGCAATAGTAGTCGCAACAGCCATAGTAGTAGTAGTTGTTGTTGTTGTAGTCGTAGCAGTGGTAGTAGTAGTTGCAGTACTATTACTTGCAGTAGCAGTGATAGTGGTAGCAGCAAAAATAGTAGGCATAGCAATAGTAGTAGTAACAGAAGTAGTAGTAGTAGTAATAGTAGTATTAGCAATAGTAGTTGAACTAGGAGTTGTAGTAGTTGAACTAGGAGTAGTAGTAGTGTTAGTATTAATTATAGTAGTACCAGTTCTAGGAGGAGTTGAAGTAGTAGCAGTAGCAGTAGTAGTAGTAGCAGCAGTAGGTGCCTGTGTAATAGTAGTAGAAGTAGAAAAAGTCATTGTAGTAGTAGCACTAGTTGTAGTAACCGTAGTAGTTGTACGAGTAGTAGTAGTAGTTGTTGTTGTAGTAATGGCAATAGTAGTAGTAGTATGAGGAGGAGGAGGAGTTGTTGTTGTAATAGTAATGGTAATAGTAGTAGTAGTTGTTGTATTAGTAGTAGAAGTAGTAGTAGTGGTTGTAGTTGGAGCTGGTGTAGTAGTAGTAATAGCAGCAAAAGTCACGGTAGTAGTAGCACTAGTTGTAGTAGCCGTAGTAGTTGTAGGAGTAGTAGTAGGAGTAGTTATTGCAGTAGTAATGGTAATAGTTGCAGTAGTAGTAGTTGTTATTGTTGTTGTAGTAGTAGCAGTAGCAGTAGTAGTCACAGTAGTTGTAGCAGTAGCAGTAGTTGCAGCAGTTGTATCAATAGGAGAAGTAGAAGCAGTATTAGCATTAGTAGCAGTAGCAGCAACAGATGGAGAAGCAGCAGTAGTAGTAGTAGTAGTTGCAGTCTCAGTAGTAGAAGTATTACTAGCCATATTAGTAGCAGCAGCTAGAAGAGCAACAGTAGTAATAGTAGTAGCAGCAGTAGTAATAGTATAATAGTAGTAGTAATAGTAGTGGTAGTAGCAGTTGTAGTAGCAGTAGCAACCATAGAAACTGTAATTGTTGGGAGTGGAAGTAGTAGTATTAATAGTAGTAGTTGTTGTGGTAGCTATAGCCGCAACAATAGTAGTAGTAGTAGTCATAGCAAAAGTAGCGATAGTAGTAGTATTAGTAATCGTAGGAGTAGTAGTAGTTGTAGTAGTTGTAGAAGTAGTAGTAGTAGTAATTGGACTAGTAGTAGCAGTAGTAGTAGTAGTAGTACTAGTGGTAGTAGTAGTAGAAGTAGCGGCAGTAGCAGTAGTAGTAGTAGTAGCAGCAATTGTAGAAGTAGCAGTAATAATAGTAGTTGTAGTAGTAGTGGTGGTGGTGGTGGTGGTAGTAGTAGTTGTATCAGTTATGATTTTTGGAGAAGTAGTCGCAGAAGTATTAGTAGAAGTAGTATTTGTTGTTATAGTAATACTGGTGGAAGTTGTAGTAGTAGTAATAGTAGTAGTGTTAGTTGTAGTAGTAGTAGCAGTAATACTCGTCCATGTAGTATTAGTAGTAGCATAAGTATTATTAGTTGGAGTAGAAGTAGTAGTAGTAGCAGTATTAAAAAGTGTAGAAATAGTATTTGGAGAAGTACTAGTAGTTGCAGAAGTTGTAGCCGTAACTGTAGCAGTATTCATAGAAGTAGCAGCAATACTAGCAGTGTAGTAACAGCTATAGTAGTAGTTGAGTAGTAATAGCAGAATTAGCATCAATTATAGTAGTCACAGTAGTAGTAGCGGCAACAACAAGAGTAGTAGTGTGGCAGTAGTAGTAGCAGTAGTAGCTGTAGTAGCAGTAGTAGTAGCAGCTGTAGTAGCAATAGCAGTATTCGTTGTAGTTGTAGTTGTAGCAATAGGAGAAGTAGTCGTAATAGTAGTACTGGTAGCCACAGTAATAGTATTAGTAGCAATTGCAGTAGTACTAGCCATTGTAGTAGCTTTAGTAACTGTAGTTATAGCAGCTGTATCAATAATAGAAGTTGCTGTAGTAGTAGTTGTTGTAGTAATGGTAGTAGTAATAATTGTAGTAGCATTAGTAGCAACAATAGAAATCATAGTAATGGTAGTATTAGAATTAGTAGTAGTATTAGGAGTGGTTGTTGGAGTATTGGTTGTGGTAGTTGAAGTATTAGGAGTAGTAATAGCATTGGTAGTAGTAGTGGTAGCAGTACTATTAGTAGTAGTAGTAGTAGTAGAAGTAGTGGTAGTAATAGTAGTACTAGTGTCAACAATAGTTGTAGAAGGGGTTGGACTAGGAGTAATAGTAGCAGCAGTACTAGTTGGAGTATTGGTAGTGACAATAGTAGTTGTAGTAGTAGTAGTGGCAGTAGCAGTAGCAGTTGAAGTAGTAGTAGTAATATTTGTATTAGGAGTGGTAGTTGGAGTAGGAATTGGAGTTTGAGTAGTAGTAGTAGTAGTAGGAGTATTAGTGCCTGTAGATGTTGGCGTAGGAGTAGTAGTAGTTGTAGGAGTATTAGTAGTAGTCTTAGTATTAGTAGTAGCATTATGAGTAGTAGTAGGAGTAGTAGTAGTAGTAATTATTCTAGTAGTACAAGAAGTATAATAGTGGTAGAAGTCGTAGTAGTAGTAGTAGTAATAGTAGTAGTATTAGTAGTAGAAGTCGTAATAATAGTAGTAGTAGTAGTAGTAGTAGTTGCAGAAGTCGTGGTAGTAGTAGCACTAGTAGTAACAGCAATAGTAGTTGTAGGAGTAGTAGTAGGAGTAGTCGTTGTCGTTGTAGTGGTAATAGTAGCAGCAGCAGCAGCAGTAACAGGAGTAGTAGTTAGAGTAGGGGCAGTAGTAGTAGTAGGAATTGTAGTAGCTGCAGGAGTTGGAGTAGGAGTCATAGTAGCAGTAGTAGTAGCAGCTGGAGTAGAAGTAGTAGTAACAAGGGGAACAGTAGTAGTTGTAGTAGTAGTAGGAGGAGGAGGAGGAGTAGTTGTTGTAGCAGTAGTAGTAGCAGGAGCAGTAGTAGGAGCCGGTGTAGTAGGAGTAGAAGTAGAACAAGTCGTGGTAGTAGTAGCACTAGTTATAGTTGCAGTTGTAGTAGTTGTTGTTGTAGTTGTAATGGTAATAGTAGTAGTCGTGGTAGTAGTAGTAGTAGTATTTGTAGTAGAAGTAGTAGTAGTGGTAGTAGTAGGAGCCGGTGTAGTAGTCGTAGTAGCAGCGAAAGTTGTGGTAGTGGTACCACTAGTTATAGTAGCAATAGTAGTTGTAGGAGTAGAAGTAGGAGTAGTTGTTGTAGTAGTAAAGGTAATAGTAGTAGTAGTAGTAGTAGTAGCTGAGGTAGTATTAGGAGTAGTAGTATTCAGAGTAGTCGTGGTAGTAGTATTAGTAGTAGTAATAGACATAGTAGTAGTAGTAGTAGTAGTAGTAGTATTAGGCGTAGTTGTAGTAATACTAGTAGTAGTAGTGACAATGGTTTCCATTGTAGCAGAAGGAGTACTTTAGGAGTTGTAGCAGTCGTAGTAGCAGCAGCAGCAGTAGTAGTGGTAGTAGTAGTAGTAGTAGTAGTAGTAGTAGTAGTAGTTGTTGTTGTTGTTGTTGTTGTTGTTGTTGTCTTAGTTGCATAAGTCATAGCAAAAGTAGTAGTTGCGATCATAGTAGTAGTAGTAGTAATAGGTATAGTAATAGAAGTAGTAGTAGCAGTAGTAGCAGCAGTAGTACTAGTAGGAGTAGTAGTAGTAGTAGTAGTAGTAGCAGCAGTAGAAGTAGTAGTAGTATTAGGAGTAGTAGTAGCACAACCTATAGTAGTAGTAAAAGGAGTAGAAACAATAATATTAGTTAATGTAGTAGCGGTAATAGTAGTAGTACTAGCACTAGCAGTAGTTGTATTAGTAGCAGCAGTAGCAGCAGTTGTAGTAGTAGGAGAAGTAGTAGTAGTTGTTATTATAGGAGAAGTAGTCGTAGTAGTAGTTATAGTAGTAGAATGAGTAGTAGCAAAAGTTGTAACAGTAGTTGTAGTTGTAGTAATTGTAGCAGTAACAAAAAAAGTAGAAGTAATAGTAGCAACAGTAGTTGTAATAGTAGTAGTAGTAGCAGCAATAGTGGTAGTAGTAGAAGTAGTAGTAGTATTTGTGTTAGCAGTAGCGGCAGTAGTTGTAGTAGTGGCAGTAGTAGTAGTAGCAATAGAAGCACTATTAGTGAAGTAGCAGTAGAAGCACTAGCAGCAGTAGTTGTAATTGGAGAAGTCGTATAAGTAGTAGTAGTGGTAGAAACAACAACAACAACAACAATTGTGGTATTGTAGTAGCAGTGGCAGCAGCAGTAGTAGTAGCAAGAGTTGTTGTAGTAGCACTTGTTGTTGTAGTTATAGTTGTTGTAGTTGGAGTAGTGGCAGCAACAGCAACTCCAGTAGTAGTAGTAGTGGCAGTTGAAGTAGTAATAGGAGTAATAATAGTAAGGTTAGTAGCAGTAACTGTAATAGTAGTAGTAGTACTAGTAGTAGTTGTTGTTATAGCAGTAGTAGCAATAGAACTAGCAGTCGTAGTAGTACCTATATTAGTTTGACGAGGAGTAGTAGTAGTAGCAATAGAAGTAGTAGTAGTAGTAATAGTAGAAGTTATCGCAATAGTAGTAGTTGTAGTAGTATTTGCAGCAATAGTATTAGTAGGAGAAGTAGAAGGAGTAGCGGTATTAGTAGCAGCAATAAGAACAACAACAACAGTAGTAAAAGTAGTACTAACAGTCTCCGTAGAGGTAGTAGTAGTTGCAACAGCAGCAGTAGTTGTAGTGGCTGTAGAAGTAGCATAGTAATACTGGTAGTAGAGGTAGCTGCAGTATCTATAGTAGTAGTAGTATTAATAGTTGTTGCAACAGTTGCAGTAGTAGCATCAGTAGTAGTAGTAGCAGTTGAAGAAGTAGTAGTAGTTGCAGAAGTAGCATCAGTAGTAGTAGTAGTTGCAGTAGTTGTTGTAGTAGTTGTAGCTGAAGTAGCAGTAGTAGTAGTAATGGTAGTAGCAGTAGCAGTAGTGGTAGTTGTTCTACTAGAAGTAGTAGTAGTGGTGGTGGTGGTGGTGGTGGTGGTGGTAGTAGTAGTAGTTGCATTAATAGTAGTAGTAGTTATAGTAGTACCGGTAGTAGTAGTAGTAGTTGTAGAAGAAGAAGGCGTAGTAGTATTAGTGGCAAAAGCAGTGACAGAAGCAACAATAGTAGTTGTAGTAGTAGTAGTAGCAGCATTAGTAGTAGTAGTAGTAGTAGAAGTAGTAGTAGTAGTAGTAGTAGTAGTAGTTGGAGTAGGAGTAGTAGTAGGAGTAGGAGTAGTAGTAGTAATAGTAGTAGTAGGATTAGTAGTAGTAGTAGTGTTAGTATTAGTAGTAGTAGTACATGTTGTAGGAGGAGAAGTAGCAATAGCAGTAGCAGTGAAGTAGCTGTAGAAGCAGTAGAAGTAGTAGTTGTAGTTGGGGAAGTCATAGTAGTTGTAGTAGTGGTAGAAACAATAACAACAACAACACTGGCAATAGTAGTAGTTATAGCAGCAGCAGTAGTAGCAGTAGTAGTTGTAGTGGCATTAGTAATGCTAGTAGTAGTAATTGTTGTAGTAGTAGTCGCAGCAGCAACAGTAGTAGTAGTAGTAGAAAGAGTGGTAGCAGTAGCTCTAGTTGTTGCAGTAGTAACTGTAGTAGTTGTAGTAGTAGCATCAGTAGCAACTACAAAAGTAGCAGTAGCAATAGTTGTAGTTGGGGTAGTAGCAGTTGCCGTAATAGTAGTAGTTGTAGTAGTGGTAGTAGTAGTAGTAGTTCTAGAAGTAGTAGCAATAGTGCTAGCAATAGTAGTAGTAGCTATAGTAGTAGTAGTAGCAGCAATAGTAGCTGCAATAGTAGTAGTAATCATAGTAGTCGTAGCAGTAGTAGTAATCGTAGTACTAGTAGCAATAGTGGTAGTGGCAACTATAGTATTAGTAGGAGAAGTATGAGGAGTCGTAGTATTAGTAGCAACAGCAGCAACAACAATAGTAGTAGCAGTAGCAGTAGCAGTCTCAGTAGAGATAGTAGCTGTAGCAGTAGCAACAGTAGTAGTTGTAGTTGTTGTAGTGGTAGTAGTAGCAGCATATAGTATTAGTAGTAGAAGTAGCTGTAGTAGGAGTAGTAGTAGTAGTTGCAAGAATAGTAGTAGTTGCACCAGTTGTTGCAATAGTTGCTGTAGTAGTTGAACTAGTAGCATCAGTAGTATGAGTAGGAGTTGAAGTAGTACTAGTAGTTGCAGTAGTAGCATCAGTAGTAGTAGTTGCAGTAGTTGCTATAGTGGAAGTAGTAGTAATAGTACTAGTGGTGGTGGTAGTGGTACCAATATTAGTAGTAATGGTAGTAGCAGAAGCAGTAGTAGTTGTTGTTGTAGCAAAAGTAATAGTACTACTTCTAGTAGTAGTAGAAGTGGTAGTTGTGGTAGTAGTAGTTGTTGTAGTAGTAGCAGTAGTAGTAGCACTTGCAATAGTAGTAGTAGTAGTTGTTGTTGTAGTAGCACTAGTAGTGGTAGTCGCAGTGGTAGTAGCAATAGCAGTAGTTGCAGTAGTTGTATCAGTAGGAGAAGTAGAAGGAGTAGTAGTATTAGTAGCAGAAGCAACAACAGACAAAATAGCAGCAGCGGTAGTAGTAGTAAAAGTATCAGAAGTAGTAGTAGTATTAGTATTAGTAGCCGTATTAGTTGCAGCAGCTGGAATAGTAGTAGCAGTAGTGGTAGTAGCAACAGTGGTTATAGTAGCAATAGTAGTAGCACAGTTAGTGGTGGTAGTAGTCATAGTAGTAGTAGTAGTAGAAGCAGTAGTAGTTGCAGTAGAAGTAGCAGTAGCAGCACTTGCAACAACAGTATAAGTAGGAGAAGTCAAAGGAGTAGTAGTATTAGTAGCAGCCATACAAACAACAGCAG
The DNA here is from genome assembly GCA_005019695.1 of Trichopus zeylanicus subsp. travancoricus. Classification (NCBI taxonomy): domain Eukaryota; kingdom Viridiplantae; phylum Streptophyta; class Magnoliopsida; order Dioscoreales; family Dioscoreaceae; genus Trichopus; species Trichopus zeylanicus. The sequence goes on from RXID01019317.1 coordinate 61,295, forward strand.
TAGTAGCAGAAGTAGTAGTAGTAGTAGTAGTTGTTGTTGTTGTAGTGGCAGTAGCAGTAGCATAGTAGTACTAGTAGTAGAAGCAGCTGTAGCAGCAGTAATTTTAGTAGTAGCAAGTGTAGTAGCAGTCGAACTACTTGTTGCCGTAGTTGCAGCAGCAACAGCAGTAGTTGAAGTAGTAATAGTATCAGTAGTAGTAATGGTAGTAGCAGTAGCAGTAGCAGTAGTAGTTGTAGTAGAAGTAGTAGTAGTGGTAGTCGCAGTAGTAGTATTAGTAGTAGTAGTTGTTGTTGTAGTAGTAGTAGCAATAGTAGTAGTAGTCAAAGTAGTAGTAGCAGTAGTAGTAGTCACAGTAGTAGTAGCTGTAGCAGTAGTAGTCACAGTAGTAGTAGCAGTAGCAGTAGTTGCAGTAGCAGTAGAAGCGGTAGTAGTATTAATAGCAGTAGCTGTAATAGAAGTAGCAACAGCAGCAGCAGTTGTTGTAGTAGCAGTGTCAGTAGTAGTAGTAGTAGTAGTAATAGCAATAATAGTAGTAGTAGTAGTTGCAGTCTCTGCAGTAGTAGCATTAGTAGCTGTATTAGTAGCAGCATCTAGAAGAGCAGCAGCAGCAAGAGTAGTAGCAGTAGTAGTAATAGTAGCAATAGTAGTAGCAATAATTGTGATAGTAGCAGTTATAGCGGCAGTAGCAGTCGCAGAAACTATTATTATTGGAGTGGAAGTAATAGTAGTTGTAGTAGCAGTAGTTGTTGTTGTTGTTGTAGTAGCTATAGCTGCAGCAGTAGTCCTAGCAAAAGTTGCAATAGTTGTAGTTGTAGTAGTAGTAATAGGACTAGTAGTAGCAATGGTAGTAGTAGTAGTAGCAGTAGTAGCAGTAGCAGCAGCAGCAGTACTAGTAGTAGCAGCAGTTGTAGCACATGTAGAAGTAGCAGTAATAATAGTAGTAGTAGTTGTTATAGTAGTAATAGCAGTGGTAGTAGTAGTAGTTGTTGTTGTTATTAGGAAAGTAGCTGTAGAAGTATTAGTAGTACTATTTGTTGTTATAGTAATACTAGCTAAAGTTGTAGTTGTAGAAATAGTAGTAGGATTAGTTGTAGTAGTAGTAGTATTAATACTCGTCCATGTAGTATTAGTGGTAGTAGAAGTATTATTACTTCGAGTAGAAGTAGTAGTTGTAGCAGTATTTGTAAGAGTAAAAATTGTATTAGGAGAAGTACTAGTGGTTACAGAAGTAGTAGCGGTAGCTGTAGAAGTTTTTGTAGTAGCAGCAACAGTACTAGTATTTGTAGTAACAAATGTATTAGTAGTTGAGTAGTAGTAGCCGAATTAGCAGCAATTGTAGTAGTAGCAGTAAAAGTAGTGGCAACCGCCGCAGTATTAATGTGGTGGTAGTAGTAGGAGTAGCAGCTGTAGTAGCAGTACTAGTAGCAGTAGTACTACCAATAGCGGTAGTCATTGTAGCTGATGTTGTAGCAGTAAGAGAAGAAGTAGTAGTTGTAGTAGCGGTAGTAGCAGCTGTAGCATTAGTATTAGTTGTAGTAGTAGTAGCAGTAGTAGTAGCTTTAGTAATAGTAGTTATAGTAGCTATATCAATAATAGAGGTAGTAGCTGTTGCTGTTGTAGTAGTAGTTGTAATAATTATAGTACTAGTAATAGTAGTCATATAAATCATAGTAATGGTAGTAGTAGCATTTGCAGTAATATTAAGAGTGGTTGTTGGAGTATTGGTTGTGGTAGTAGAAGTATTAGCAGTTGTTGTAGTAGCAGTAGTAGTAGTGGTAGCGGTAGTATTAGTAGTAGTAGTAGTAGAAGTAGGAGTACTAATATTAGTACTAGTGGGAACAATAGTAGTAGTAGGGGTTGGATTAGGAGTAGTAGTAAGATTAGTACTAGTTGGAGTATTGGTGGTGGCAGTAGTAGTAATAGTACTACTTGTAGTAGTAGCAGGAGTAGTTGAAGTAGTGGAAGTAATAGTAGTACTAAGAGTGGTTGTTGGAGTAGGAATTGGAGTTGGAGTAGTAGTAGTAAACATAGTAGGACTAGGCATTGGAATAGTAGTAGTAGTAGTAGCGGTAGTAGCTGGAGTTGTGGTGGCTGTAGGTGTTTGTGTAGGAGTAGTAGTAGAAGTAGTAGTAGTATTCTTAGTATTAGTAGGAGCATTACCAGTAGTAGCAGTAGTAGCAGAAATTATACTAGCAGCACAAGTAGTATAGTAGCAGTAGTAGTAGTTACAGAAGTCGTGGTAGTAGTAGCACGAGTAGTAGCATTAGCAGTTGTTGTAGGAGTAGTAGTAGGAGTACTTGTTGTAGTTGTAGTGGTAATAGTAGTAGTAGCATGCAGCAGCAATAGTAGTAGTATTCGAAGCTGCGCTTGTAGAAGGTGTTAGAATAGAAGCAATAACAAGAGTAGTAGTAGTTGGAGCAGGGGCAGTAGTAGTAGTTGGAGTTGTAGTAGTTGTAGGAGTTGGAGTAGGAGTTGTAGCAGCATCAGTAGTAGTCGCACCTTGAGTAGTAGTAGTAGCAGTAGGGGGAGTAGTAGTAACAGTAGCAATAGGAGTAGTAGTGCTAGTAGTAGTAGTGGTAGTAGTAGTAGTAGTGGTAGTAGCAGTAGTAGCAGTAGTAGCAGTAGGAGCCGGTGTACTAGTAGTAGAAGTAGCAAAAGTCGTGGTAGTAGTAGCACTAGTTACAGTAGCAGTAGTAGTTGTAGGAGTAGTAGTATGAGTAGTAATGGTAATAGTAGCAGCAGCAGTAGTAGTAGTATGAGTAGTACAAGTTGTAGTAGTGGTAGTAGTAGGAGCGGGTGTAGTAGTAGTAGTAGCAGAAGTCATGGTTGTAGTAGCACTAGTTGTAGTAGTAGTAGTTGTTGTAGGAGTAGATGTAGGAGTAGTTGTTGTAGTAGTAATGGTAATAGCAGCAACAACTATGGTAGTAGTAGTATTAGCAGCTGAAGTATTATTAGTAGTAGTAGTATTGGGATTCGTAGTAGTATTAGGAGCAGTAGTAAGAGTCATTGTAGTAGCAGCAACAGCAGCAGCAGTAGTAGTAGTAGTATTAGGCGCAGTTGCATTAGTACTAGTAGTAGCAACAGTTGCCATTGTTGCAGAAGGAGTATCACGAGTTGTAATAGTAGCAGCAGCAGCAGCAGTAGTTGTAGAAGTAGTAGTAGTAGTAGTAGTAGTAGTAGTAGTAGTAGTAGTAGTAATAGCTATAGTATTAAAAGTAGTAGCAACAGTAGCACTAGTAGGAGTAATAGTAGAAGTCGCAGCAGCAGCAGCAGTAGAAGTAGTAGTTGTATTAGGAGTAGTAGTAATACTAGCTATAGTAGCAGTAGGAGGAGTAGCAGCAGTAATAGTAGTTAAAGTAGTAGCAGTAACAGTAGTAGTGCTAGCTATAGCAGTAGTTGTATTTGTAGGAGTAGTAGCAGTAGTATAAGGAGTTGGAGAAGTAGTAGTAGTTGTTATTATAGGAAAAGTATTCATAATAGTAGTAGTAGTAGTAGTTAGTAGTAGTTATTGTAGTAGTGCAAGTAGTAGCAAAACTTGTAACAGTAGTTGTAGTAGTAGTAATAGTAGTAGTAACAAAAGCAGTACAAGTAATCGTAGTAGTAGCAGCAGCAATAGTAGCAAAACTAGCAGTAGTAGTAGTAATAGTGTTAGCAATTGCGGTAGTAGTTGTAGTAGTGGTAGTTGTAGTAGTAGTGAAGTAGCAGTAGTAGTTGTAGTTGGAGAAGTCGTACAAGCAATAGTAGTGGTAGAAACAACAACAACAAAAACAATGTTAGTAGTAGTAGCTGTAGTAGTAGTAGTTGTAGTGGCAGAAGTAATAGCAGTGGTAGTACTAGTAGTAGTAGCAACAGCAGCAGCTGTACTTGTAGTAGTAGCAAGAGTTGCAACCATAGCACTAGTTCTTGTAGTAGTAGTTGTAGTAGTTGGAGTACTAGAATCAGTAGCAACTGGAGTAGTAGTGGTAGTAATTGAAGTAGTAGTAGATGTAATAATAGAAATGGTAGTAGCAGTAGTCATAATAGTAGTAGTTGTTGTAGTAGTAGTAGTACTACTACTACTACTAGTAGTTGTAGCTAGTAATAGTAGTGTACTAGTAGTAGTAGTAGTAGTAGTAGTAGCAGTAGCAGTAGTAGTAGCAGTAGTAGCAGTAGTAGTAGTAATCGTAGTAGTAGTAGTTGCAGCAATAGTAGTAGTAGGAAAAGTAGAAGTAGTAGTATTAGTAGTAGTAGGAACAACAACAGTAGAAGTAGAAGTGGTACTAGCGGTCTCGGTGGAGGTAGTAGTAGTAACAATAGCAGCAACAATAGGAGTAGTTGTAGTAGTAGTTGTAGTTGCAGTTGTTGTAGCATAGTAGTACTAGTAGTAGAAGTAGCTGCAGCAGCTGTAGTAGTAGTAGGAAGAGTAGTAGCAGTAGCACTTGTTATTGTCGTAGTTCCAGTAGTAGTTGCAGTAGTAGCATCACTGGTAGTAATAATAGTTGAAGTAGTAGTAGTAGTTGCAGAAGTAGCATTAGAAGTAGTAGTAGTTGCAGTAGTTGCTATAGTAGTTGTAGCAGAAGTAGTAGCAATTAAAGTAGTAGTTGCAATGGTAGTAGTTGTAGCAGCAGTAGTAGTTGTTGTAGCAGTAGTTGTTGTAGTAGTAGTACTAGTAGTACTAATAGTAGTGGTAGTACTAGTAGTAGTTGTTGTTGTTGTTGTTGTATGAGTAGTAGTAGTAGTTGCAGCAGTGGTAGTAGCAGTAGTAGTAGTTACAGTAGTTGTAGCAGTCATAGTAGTTGCAGAAGTAGTATCAGTAGGAGAAGTAGAAGGAGTAATAGTATTAGTGGCAGAAGCAGCAATAGATGCAACAACAATAATTGTAGTAGTAGCCGTACCGGTAGCAGTAGTAATAGTATTAGTTGCAGTCTCAGTATTATTAGTATTAGTCACCGTATTAGTAGCAGTAGCTGGTGGAACAAAAGTGGTAGTAGTAGTAGCAGTAGCTGGCGGAACAAAAGTGGTAGTAGTAGTAGCAGTAGCTGTAATAGAAGCAATAGTAGTAGCAGTAGTAGTGGTAGTTTTAGTAGTAGTAGTAGTAGCAATAGTAGTAGCAGTAGCAGTAATAGTTGTAGTGCCAGTAGTAGTAGTAGTATTAATAGTTATTGCAATATTATTAGTCAAACAAGTAGAAGGAGTGGTAGTATTAGTAGCTGCAGCAACAATAGCGGCAGTAGTAGCAGTAGTAGTAGCAGTCTTATTAGAGGTAGTAGTAGTTATTGTAGTGGCTGTAGTAATAGCATAGTAGTGCTAGTAGTAGAAGTAGCCGCAACTGCAACAGTATTAGTAGTAGCAAGAGTTGTAGTAGTAGCACTAGTTGTTGTAGTAGTTGTTGTAGTAACTACAGTAGTAGCATTAGTAGTAGTAGTAGTAACAGTTGAAGTAGTAGTAATAGTTGCATTAGTAGCATCAGTAGTAGTAGTAGTTGTAGTAGTTGCTATTGTACTTGAAGTAATAGTAGTTGTAGTAGAAGTAGGAGCAGCAGCAATAGTAGTAATATTAGTAGCAGTTGTAGTAATAGTAGTAGTTGTAGTAGAAGTAGTAGTAGTAGTACTAGTAGTAGTAGTTGTTGTTGTTGTTGTTGTTGTTGTGGTAGTAGTAGCAGTAGTAGTTGCAGTAGTCATAGTAGTAGTTGAACTAGTAGTTGCAGTAGTAGTAGTTGCAGTAGTAGTATCAGTAGGAGAAGTACGAGTAATGGCATTAGTAGCAGCAACAACAACAGAAGCGGCAATGGTAGTAGTAGTAGTAGTAATAGAAGCCGTCTCAGTAGTAGCAGTAGTAGCAGCAACAATAGTAGCAGTAGTAGTTGCAGTCTCAGTAATAGTAGTATTAGTAGCTGTATTAATAGCAACAACTAGAAGAGTAGTAGCAGTAGTAGTAGTAACAGCAGCAGTAATTATAGCAATAGTAGTAGCAATAGTAGTGGTTGTAGTAGTTGAAGTAGCACTAGTAGCCGCAGAGACTGCAGTAGTTAAAGTGGAAATAGTAGTAGTTGTCGTTGTAGTAGTAGTAGTAGTAGTAGCTATAGCCGCAGTAGTAGTAGAAGTAGTTATTGTGGCAAATGTAGTTGTTGTTATTGTATTAGTAATTGTAGCGGTAGTAGTAGTGGTTGTAGTAGTAGAAGTAGTAGTAGTAGTAATAGGACTAGTAGTAGCAATAGTAGTAGCAGTAGCAGTAGCAGTAGTAGTAGTGGTAGAAGTAGTAGCAGTTGCAGAGTAGTATTAGTAGTAGTAGCGATAGTAGTAGCAGATGTAGAAGTAGCATTAATAATAGTAGCAGTGGTAGTAGTAGTAGTAGCAGTGGAATAGTAGTAGTAGTCGTTGTTGCACTAGTAGTAGTAATAGTAGCAGAAGTAGTTACAGTAGTCGTTGTAGTAATAGCAGCAAAAGTAGTTGCAGTAGTAGTTGAAGTAATAGTAGTTGTTGTAGTAGTAGTAGTATTTGTACAAGTAGTAGTAGTAGAAGAAGTAGGAGTAGGAGTCATAGTAGGAGAAGTAGTAGTAGTAGAAGTAGAAGCAGGCATATTAGTAGTAGTAGTTGTGGTACTAGTAGGTGTAGTAGCAACTGTAGCAGTAGCACTAGCAGTAGCAGCAGCAGCAATTGTATTAGTAGTTGTAGTGGTAGCGGCAACAGTAGCAGTAGTAGTAGGAGTAGCAGTGGTAGCAGCGGTAGTAGTAGTACTAGCAGTAGCGGTAGTCATTGGTGCAATAATAGTAGTATTAGTGAAACTAGTAGTAATAGTATCTGTAGTAGTTGAAGAAGTTGTAGTAGTAGGAGAAGTAGTAGTAGTACCACTAGTAGTACTAGTATCGCAGAAGTTGTAGAAGTAGTAACAAGAGTAGCCGAAGTAGTTGGAGTAATAGCAATTGTAGTAGCAATAGTTGTAGCACAAGTAGTGGTAGTAGTAATAGTAGTAGTAGTAGTAATAGTGGTAGTATTACTAATAGTATTAGTAGTAGAAGTTTTGGTAATAGCAGTACTATAGTTATAGTTTTAGTTGTTGTAGTATTTTTAGTAGTAGTTGTTGTAGGAGTAGTAGTAGAAGTAGTCATTGTAGCAGTAGTTGCAGTAGTAGCAGTAGTAGCAATAGCAGTAGTAAGAGCAGCAATAGCAGCAGCAATAATAGTAGCAAAATAAGTAGCAGTAGCGTTTGTAGTAGCAGTAGTAGTTGTAGTTGTAGTAGCAGTAGCAGTTGATGCAAATGTAGTAGTTGCAGTAGTAAGAGTAGTAGCAGTTGCAGTTTTAGTAGTAGTAGTAGTAGTACTAGTAGCTGTAATTGTAGTTGTGGCAGTAGTGGCAATAGTAGTAGTTGCAGTAGTAGTAGCAGAAGTAATAGTAGTTGTTATAGAAGTAGTCGCTGTACTAGTAGCAATAGCAGTGGTTGCAGTAGCAACTATAGCAACAACAATAGTAGTACTAGTTGTTGTAGTATTAGTTGTTGTAGTAGAAGTGGTGGTTGTTGTTGTAGCAGCAGCAGCAGCAGTAGTTGTAGCAGTCGCAGTAGTAGTAATAGTAGTAGTGGTAGTAGCCATATTAGTAGTAGGAGCAATAGAAGTCGTAGTAGCAGCAGCAGGAATAGTAGTAGCTGCAGTAGTAGCAGTAGTAGTAGTAGCAGTAATAGTAATAGCAATTGGAGTTGTAGTAGTAGTTGTAGTAGTAATAGTCATAATAGCAGTAGTAGCAACAGTAGTAGTAGTAGTTGCATTAGTAGTATTTGCAATAGCAGTATTGGTAGTGGTAGAAGTACAACTAGCCGCAATAGTAGTGGTGGGAGTAAAAGTAATAGTAGTAGTAGTAGTAGTAGTAGTAGCAGCAGTCATCGTGGTAGTAGTGGGTGTAGTAGTATGTATAGGTGTCGTAGAAGGAATAGGTGTACAAGTAGTAGTAGTAGTAGTAGTAGTTGTTGTAGGAATAGTAATAGTCATTGTAGTAGTGGTTGGAGGAGTAGTAGTAGTGGTAGTAAAAGCCATAGTAGCAGTAGTTGTTGGAGGAGGAGGAGGAGGATTAGTAGTAGTTGTTGTTGTTGTTGCAGTAGAAGAAGTAGTAATGCTTGCAGTAAGGGTAGTAGTCATAGTAGTTGTGGTTGTAGTAGTCTGCGTAGTAGTAGTCGTTGTTGTTGTTGTAGTAGAAGTGATAGTAATATTTGTAGTATTTGAAGTAGTAGTAGCAGTAGTTGTCGAAGTATTACTCATAATAGTAGTAGCAGTTGTAGTAGCAATAGTAGTAGTAGTAGTAATAGTCATTGTAGTAGTAATTGTAGAAGTAGTAGTTGGTGTATCAGTAGTAGTTACATAGTGGTAGAAGTAGTAGTAGTAGTAGCAGTAGCAGAAGGAGTAGTGATTTTAGTAGTTGTACAAGTATTAATAGTAGTAATAGTAGTAGTCGTAGAAGTACTAGTAGTAGAAGAAGTAGTAGTAGTAGTAGTAGTTGTTATAGTAGCAGTAGTAGTTGTAGTAGTAATAGTAGTGGCTGTAGTAGCAGAAGTAGAAGTTGTTGTAATAGCAGTAGTAGTAGCAGCAGCAGTAGTATTAGTAGTAGTACTAGTAGTATTAGTAAAAGTAGTAGTGGTCATAGCAATGGTAATAGCAGGGGTAATAGTAGTAGAAGCAGTAGTAATAAAAGTAGTAGTAGTAGTAGTAGTAGTAGTAGTCGTAGTTGTAGAAGTAGTAGTAGTAGCAGTATATTAGTAATAGTAATTGAAGTAGAAAAAGGTGAAGTAGTAGTAGTGAAAGGATCAGTAGTAAAAATTGTGGCAGCAGCTGTAGCAGCAGTAGTAGTAGTAGTGGTAGTAGTAGTAGTAGTAGTAGTGGTAGACGTAACAGTAATAGTAGTAGTACAAGTAGCAGCAGTAGTAGTAGTAGAATTAATAGTTGTAGAAGTAATAGAAGTAGTAGTAGTGGTAGTAGCAGTAGGAGGAGGAGGAGTAGTAGTAGTAGGAGTAGTAGTAGTTGCAGAAGTAGTAGTAGCAGCAGCAGCAGTAGTTGTAGTAGCAATGCTTGTAGTTGTAGTAGTAGTAGTATTAGTATTTATAATAGTAATAGTGTAGTAGTAGTAGTAGTACTAGTAATAGTAGTAGTAGTAGTAGTAGTCATAGTGGCAGTAGTAGTCACAGTAGTAGATGCAATACTAGCAAAAGTAGTTGAAGCAGTCGGAGTAGTTGTATTAGTAGCAGCAGCAACAACAACAACAGTAGTAGAAACAGTCACAGTAGTAGTAGTAGTCGTAGTAGTTTTAGTAGTAACAGTATTAGTAGCAGCAAAGCAATAGTAGCAGTAGTAGTAGTAGCAGCAGCAGTGGTAGTTGTAGTAGTGGTGGTAGGGGAAGTAATAGTAGTAGCTGCAGTAGTAGTAGAAGTACTAGTTGTAGCAATAGCCGCGGCAATATCTATGATTGTAGTAGTAGTAGTCGTGTTAGTAGTAGTAGTCATTGTAGTTGTTGTAGTTGGAGTAGTAATAGTAGCTGTAGCAGCAGCAGAAGCAATAGTTGTTGTAGTAGCAGAAATAGTAGTAGTAGTATTTGTACGACTTGGATTAGTAGTAGTAGTAGTAGTAGTAGTAGCAGGGGCAATAGCAGTAGTTGGAGTAGTCGTAATAGTAGCAGTAGCAGTAGTAGTAATAAGAGTAGTAATAGTGATAGCAGTAGCAGTAGCATTAGCAGCAGTAGTCTTAATAGTAGCAAAAGTAGCAGTAGCAGTAGTAATAGGAGTAGTAGTTGTGATAGCAGTAGCAGTAGCATTTGCAACAGCATTAGTAGCAACCACATTAGTAGTTGTTGTAGTAGTAGCCATAGTTGTAGAAAAAGTAGTAGTAGTAGGAGTTGTAATAGAAGTAGTATTCATAGTAGTAGCAAAAGTAGAAGTATTAGTAGTAATAGTAGTAGTATTAGAAGAAGAAGAAGAAGTAGTAGTAGTAGCAGTAGTCATTGCAGAAAGTGTAGTAGTAGTAGTAATAATATTAGAAGTTGTTGAAGTAGTAGTAGTAGTAGTAGTAGTAAGCAGTAGTAGCTGTAACAATAGTAGTAGCGGTAGTTGTAGCAGCAGTAGTGGTAGTAGTAGTAGCAGCAACAATAGTAGTAGTAGTTGTAGAAATAGCAACAATGGCAATAATAGTATTAGCAATAGTAGTAGCAGTAGTAGTAGAAGTACTAGCAATGGCAGCAATAGAATTAGCAATAGTAGTAACAGTAGTAGCAGTAGTAGCAGTAATAGAAGTAATAGTTGTTGTAGTAGTAGCAGTAGTAGTAGTAGTAGTAATAGTAGTATTAGTTGCAGCTATCGTAACAGTAGGCATAGTAGTGGAAATACTAGTACTAGTAGTGGTAGTAGGAGAAGTGGTAGTAGTAGTGGTAGTAGTAGTGGTACTAGTAGTAGCAGCAGAAGTGGTAGTATTAGTATTAGTAGTAGTAGGGGAAGTAGTGATAGCAGTAGTAGTAGTAGTAGCAGTAGTAGGAGTAGTTGTAGTAATAGTACTACTAGTATAGTTGGAGTAGTAGTAGTAGTAGCAGCAGTTGCAATATTTGTAGGAGTAGTAGTAGTAATAGTAGTAGTAGGAGTAGCAGAACTAGTTGTAGTTGTACTTGTTGTTGTAGTTATTGTTGTAGTAGCACTAGAAGTATTAGTAGTAGTTGTAGCTGTAGTAGTAGTAGTCATAGTAGTAGCAGCAGTAGTAGTATCACATTAGTAGCAGTTGTACTAGTAGTAAGGGCAGTAGCAGTATTAGTAGTAGTAGCAGTAACAGTAGCAACTGTAGGGATAGTAGTAGCAGTAGTAGTAGTAATAGTAGTAGGAGAAGTAGTAGTAGTAGCAGTGGCAGTGGTAGTATTACTTGCAATTGTAGTACTAGTAGTAGTAGTAGAAGTGGTAGCAATAGTAGTGGCAGTGGTGGTAGTAGTAGTGGTGGAAGTAGGAGGAGTAGTATTAGTAATACTAGTGGTAGTAGTTGCAGTAGTATTACCAAGAGTAGTAGAAGTAGTAGTAGATGTAGTTTTGGTAGTAGCAGTTGTAACCGAGGTAGTAGTAGTAGCAGGAGTAGTAGTAAAAGTAGTAGTCATAGTAGTTGTGGTCAAAGTAGCAGTAGTACTAGTAGTACTACAAGTAGGAGAAGTAGTAGTAGTAGTAGTAGCAGTAGTAGTAGTGGTAGAATGAGTAGCAGCACCAGTAGTAGTAGTAGCAGCAATTGTACTAGTAGTAGTAGTAGTAGCAGCAGCAGCAGCAGTAATAGTAGTAGTAGTACTGGTAGTGGTTGCAATATTAGTAGAAGTAGTAGTAGTTGTAGTAGTAGTTGTAATAGGAGTAGTTATTGTTGTTGTAGTAGTAGTAGTTTTACCAGTAGTAGAAGTTGTAACAGTAGTAGGAGCAGTAGTAGTAGTTGTAGTAGTAGTCATAGTAGCAGTAGTTGGAGTAGCGATAATAGTATTAGCAATGGTAGTAGTGGTGGTGGTGGTGGTGGTGGTGGTGGTGGTGGTGGTGGTAGTAGTAGTAGCATTAGTAGTAGTAGTAGTAGTAGGAATAGTAGTAGTGGTTGTAGTAAGAGTAGACGTCGTAGTAGTAGTAGTAGTAGTAGTAGTAGTAGCATTAGTAGTAGTAGTAGTAGTAGTAGGAGTAGTAGTAGTAGACACAGTAGTAGTAGTATTACTAGTAGTTACATCAGCAGCAGCAGTAGTAGTACTACTACTGCTAGTTGTAGTAGTAGTACCAATAGAAGTAGTAGTACTGGTAGTAGTAGTAGTCGTAGTAGCAAAAGTAGTTCTAGTAATAGTAGTAGTGGTAGTCGTAGTAGTAGTATTATTAGTAATAAGAATAGTAGTAGCAGTAATAGTAGTAGCCGTAGGGGAGGTACTAGTGGCAGTAGTATTATTTGGAGATGTAGTAGTTGTAGTAGTAGCAATAGTACTATTAGCAGTAAGAGCAGTAGTGGCAGTAGTAGTAGTAGCAGTAGTAGTAGTAGTTGCAGGTGTAGTAGTTGTAGTAGTAGCAATAGTAGTAGTTGCTGTTGTAGTTGTAGTAGTAGAAGAGAAGCAATGGCTGCAATTGTAGTAGCAGTTGTAGTAGAAGTCGTAGCAGCGGTAGTAATAGTTGTAGCAGTAGTAATAGTAGTAGTTACAGTAAGAGTATTAATTGTTGTTGTAGCAGAAGTAGCAGCAACAGTAGTTGTAGTAGCTGTTGTAATAGTGGCAGCTGTAGTAGTCACAGGCAAAGTAGTGGAAGTACTGGTACTAATAGTGGAAGTTGGAGAAGTGATAGTAGTAGTAGTAGTAGTAGTAGTAGTAGTAGTAGTAGTAGTAGTAGTAGTAGTAGTAGTTCTAGCTTTAGTAGCAGTAGGAGTAGTAGTAGGAGTCACAGTAGTAGTTGCTGTTATTGTAATAGTAGTAGTAGTAGTAGTAGTAGTAGTAGCCATAGTAGCAGCAGCAATTGGTGTCATACTAGTTGTAGTAGTCGTAGTAGTCGCTATAGTAGTAGTAGCAGCAGTAATAATAGTAGTAGTAGTAGTAGTAGCAGTAGTAGTTGTACTAGTAGTGAGAGGAGTAGTAGTAGTAGAAGTAGTAGTAGTAGTAGTAGTAGCAGAAGTAGTAGCAGCTATAATGGTAGTAGTAGTAGCAATGGTAGCAATAGTAGTAGTAGTTGTCGTTGTGGCAATAGTTGCAGCAGTTGCTCTTGTTGTAGTAGTAGTAGTTGCAGTGCTTGTAATAGTAGTAGTAGTCAAAGTAATAGTAGTAGTCGGAGTTATAGTAGTAGCAGTCGCAGTCACGGCAGCAGTTGGTGTAGTACGATTTATAGTACTCGTCGTAGTAGCAGAAATAACAATAGCAATTGCAGCAATTGTAGTTGCAATTGCAACAATTTTAGTTGTACTAGTGGTAAGGGTATTAGTAGTAGTAGTAGTAGCAGTAGTAGTGGCAGCAGCAGCAGTGGTGTAGTAGTAGTAGTAGTAGTAGTAGCTGTAGTGGCAGTTGTAGCAGCAGCAGCAGTAGTTGTAGTAGGAGAAGTAGTAGTAGTAGTTGCAATAGCAGTTCAAGTGGTAGTACTAGTAGTGGTAGCAATAGTAGTGGCAGTAGTAGTTGTAGTAATGGTGGCAATAGGAGCAGTAGTATTAGTAATAGTACCAGTAGTAGTTGTAGTAGTATTAGTTGCAGAAATAGTATTAGTAGTTTCAGGAGTAGGAGTAGAAGTAGTAGTCAATGTAGTTTTGTTAGTAGCAGAAGTAACAGAGGTAGTAGTAATAGCAAGTGTAGTAGTAGAAGTAGTAGTGGTAATACTAGTACCAGGAGTAGGAGAAGTTGTTGTTGTTGTAGTAGTAGTAGTAGGAGGAGGAGGAGGTGGAGTAGTAGTAATAGTTGTAGCTGTGGCAACAATAGTAGTAGCACTAGTAGTAGTAGTAGTAGTGGCAGGAGTTGTAGTAGTAGCAGTAATAGGAGTAGTTGTTATTGCTCTAGTAGTTCTTATTGCAGCAGTAGTAGAAGTTGTAGCAATAGTAGTAGTAATAGTAGGAGTAGTAGTTCCAGTAGGAGTAATAGTAGTAGGAATGGTAGTACTGGTGGTAGTAGTAGTAGTAGTAGTAGTAGTAGTAGCGTTAGTAGTAATAGTACTAGCAAGAGTAGTAGTAGTAGTTGTAGTAGTAGTAATAGTTCTAGCCGTAGTACAAGTAGTAGTAGTAGTTTTTAGAGTAGTAGGAGAAGAAATAGTTGCAGTAGTAGTAATAGTAGTAGTTGTTGTAGTAGATGTGGTAGAAGCAGTAGTAGTAGTAGTAGTCATAGTATTAGCTGCAGTAGTAGTAGGAGTAGCAGTAGTGGTAGTAGTAAGAGTAGTAGGTGTACTAGTGATTGCAGTAGTAGTAGGAGTAGCAGTAGTGGTAGTAGTAAGAGTAGTAGGTGTACTAGTGATTGCAGTAGTAGTAGAAGTAGGAGTTGTCGTAGCAGTAGTATTAGTTGTAGTGGTTGTAGAAATAGAAGAGTAGTTGTAGGAGTAGTAGTAGTAGTAATATTAGTAGTTGTAGTAGGAGAATTTGTAGTAATTGTAGAAGTAATGGTAATAGTCGTAGTAGTAGGGGTAGTAGTAGAAGCAGTAGGAGAAGTAGTAGTAGTTGTAGGAGTACTAGTAGCATTAGTAGCAGTAAAAGTAGTAGAAGGAGCAGTAGTAGTTGCAGTAGAACAAGTATTAGGAGTATTAATAGTTGTATTATTAATAGTAGTAGTAGTGTGAGTTGCAGTAGCAACAACAACAACAGAAGTAGTAGTAGTAGTAGTATTAATAGTGGTTGACGTTGTAGTAGGTTTAGTAGTAGTAGTCGTATTAGCCATAGCAGTAGTTGTAGTAGTGGTAGTAGTAGTAGAAGTAGTAGTAATAGTAGCGTTAGTAGTAGTTGTAGAAGTAGTAGTAGTAGTATTTATAGTAGTACAGGTAGTAGCAGTAATAGAAACTATAGTAGTAGTAGTATTTGTAGTAGTATAGGTAGTGGCAGTAATATAAACTATAGTAGTTGTAGTAGTAGCAACAGAAGGGGTAGTAGTTATTGTTGTTGTAGAAGTAGTAGTAGTAGTAGTAGTAGCAGAAGTAGTGCCAGTAGTACCAACAATGGTAGTAGTTGTAGTAGGAGAAGTAGTTATAGTAGTTGCAATAGCAGTACTAGTGGTAGTACTAGCACTGGTAGCAATAGTAGTGGCAGTTGTAGTAGTAGTGGTGGTGGTGGTAGGAGCAATAGTTTTAATAATAGTAGTGGTAGTAGTCGTAGTAGTATTAGTTGTAGAAGTAGTAGTAGTAGTTTCAGGAGTAGGAGTAGTAGTAGTAGTAGATGTGGTTGTGTTAGTAGTAGAAGTAACGGCGGTAGTATTAGTAGCAAGGGTAGTAGTAGAAGTAGTAGTGGTAGTACTAGTACTACTAGTAGGAGAAGTAGTAGTAGTAGCAGTAGTTGTAGTAGTAGTAATAGCAGCAGTAGTAGTAGTAGTAGTAGCAGCAGCAGTAGTAGTAGCACTACTAGTAGTAGTAGTAGTAGCAGTAGTAGCAGTAGTAGTATTACTAATAGTAATAGTAGTTGGATTAGTGGTAGTAGTCGCAGTAGTAGTAGCAGCTGCAGCAGTAGTAGTAGTTGTAGTAGTAGTCGTAGTAGTAGTAGTAGCAGTAGTAGTAGCAATAGTAGCAGCAGTAGTAGTAGAAGTTGTAGAAGTCATAGCAGTAGTAGTAGTAGTGGGACTAGTAGTAGTAGCAGTAGTATTAGTTGTGGCAGCAGTATTAGTACTAGTGGTAGGGCAATTTTTAGTAGTAGTAGTAGTAGTCGTAGCAGTAGTAGTTGTCGTAGCAGTAGTAGGAGTAGTAGTAGTAGTCGTAGGAGTAGTAGTAGCATTAGTTTTAGAAATTGTAGTAGTAAGAGTAGTAGCAGTTGTAGAAGGAGAAGTATTAGGAGTATTAATAGTTGTAGTATTAGTTGTAGTAGAAGTATGAGTAGCAGCAGCAACAAGAACAACAAAAGTAAAAGTAGTAGTAGTAGTAGTAGCAGTATTAGTAGTAGTTGACATTGCAGTAGTAGTAGTAGTAGTCATATTAGCTATAGTAGTAGTTGCAGAAGTAGTATTAGTAGTAGTAGTAGCATTAGTAGTAGTAGTAGAAGTAGTAGTAGTAGTAGTCGTGAATGTAGTAGTACAGGTAGTAACAGTAATAGAAACTATAGTAGTTGTTGTAGTAGTAGTAGTTGTAGTAGTAGTTGTAGTAATAGTAGTAGTAGTAGTTGTTGTTGTTGTTGTTGTTGTAGTAATAGTAGGAGTAGTAATAGGTGTGTAAGTAGTAGTAGTAGTAGTATTTGTAGTAGTAGTAGTAGTAGTAGTAGTAGTAGTAGTAGTAGTAGTAGTAGTAGTAGTGATAGTTGTAGTATTAGCAGCAACAATAGTAGAATTAGCTGTAGTAGTAGGAGTAGTTGTAGTAGCAGAAGTAGTAGCAACAACAGTTGTAGCAGTAGTACTAGTTGTGATAGTGGTACTATTAGTAGTAGCAGTAGCAGTAGCAGCAATAATAGTAGTAGTAGTAGTAGTAGTAACATCAGCGGTAGTTGCAGCAGCAAAAGTAGCAGTAGTAGTAGTGATAGTAATAGTATTAATAGTAGCTGTATTAGTAGTAGTAGTTGCAGTAGCAACAGTAGTAGTCGTAGCAACTGTAGCTGTTGTAGCATTAGTAGTAGTGGCAACAACAGTAGAAGTAATAGTGTTGTAGTAGTAGTAGTCATCATAGTAGCAGTTGGAGTAGCTACTGTAATTGTAGCAATAGCAGTAGTTGTAGTACTAGTTGAAGTAGTATTGGTAAAAGTAGCCATAGCAGCAGCAGTAGCAATAGTGGTAGTAGCAAGAGTATTACAAGTAGTAGTAGTAGGTGTTGTAGTTGTAGTTGTTTTTGTAGCAGCAGAATCAATAGTAGTAGTAGTAGCAGTAGTTGTAGTGGCCCTAATAGCAGTAATAATAGTTGTAGTTGTAGTACCGGTAGTAGTAGCGGTAATAGTAGCCGCAGTAGAAGCAATTGTCATAGTAGTAGTTGTAGTCATTGTAGCTGTAGCAGCAGCAGTAGTAATATGGGGAGTAGTAGTAGCACTACTAGCTGTAGAATTAGTAGTAGTACGAAAAGTAGTAGTAGTAGCAACAACAACAATAGTAGTATTAGTGATAGTAGTAGTAGTTGGATTAGTGCTAGTAGCGGCAGTAGTAGTAGGAGCTGCAGGAGGAGGAGTAGTAGTAGTAGTAGTAGTAGTAGCAGTAGTTGCAATAGTAGTAGTAGAAGTTGCAGTAGTTGTAGCAGAAGTAGTAGGAGTGGGAGTAGTAGTAGTAGTAGCTATAGTAGTGGTTGCAGTAGTAGTAGCGTTAGTAGTAGTAGTGGTAGCAGTATTAGTTGTAGTGGTAGTATAAGTAGTAGAGAAATAGTAGTAGCAGTACGAGTAGTTGTAGTAGGAGAATCTATAGTAATTGTAGTAGTAGTAGCAATAGTAGTAACCGGCTCAACAGTAGTAGCAGTGGTAGTAGCAATAGTAGTAGTAGGAGTAGAAGCAGTAGCTGTAGTAGTAGTGGTTGGAGAAGTCATAGTAGTAGTCATAGTGGTAGCAACAACAACAACAACAACAATAGTAGTAGTAGCAGTAGTAGCAGCAGCAGCAATAACAACAACAATAGTAGTAGTATTGGTGGGAGTAGTAGTGGCAGTATTAGTAGCCAGAGTAATAGGAGTTGTACTATTAGTAGCCGCATTAGTAGCAGCAGTAGTAGTTTTAGTAGTTGTAGTAGCAATAGTAGCAGTTGTAGTAATACCAGTGGTATAGGTAGCAGCAGTAGCTACATTAGTAGTTGTAGTAGTTGCAGAAGTAGTAGCAGTAGCACATGTTCTTGTAGTAGTAGTAGTTGTCGTTGTAGTAGTAGTAGTAGTAGTAGTTGTAGTAGTAGTAGTAGAAAATGTAGCAGTAGTAGGAGGAGGAGTAGTAGCAGTAGTAGTCATGGTAGCAGCAGTTTTAGTGGCAGTAATAGTAGTAGCAATGTTGTAGTGGTAGCAGTAGTAGTAGTAGTAGTACTACTACTACTACTAGTAGTGTAGTAGTTGTAGTCGCAATAGTAGTAGAATTATTAATAGTAGCATTAGTAGTAGCAGCAGTAGTAGTAGTACTAGTTGTAGTAGTAGTAGCAGTAGATGTAGAAGGAGTGGTAGTAGTAGTAGTCACAGTAGCCGAAGTAGTTGCAGTTATAGTAGTATCGATAGTCAGAGTAGTAGTAGTGTTAGCAGTAATAGCAGTAATAGATGGCAGTAGTTGTTGCAGCAGTAGTGGTAGTAGTAGTAGCAGTAGCAGCAGTAGTTGTTGTTGTTGTAGTTGTAGTAGTAGAAATAGCAGCAATGGCGACAATAGTAGTAGCAGTAGTAGCAGAAGTACTAGCAATGGCAACAATTGTAATAGCAATAGTAGTAGTAGTAGTAACGATAGTGGCAATAATAGAAGTTATAGTTGTTGCAGTAGTAGCAGTAGTTGTAGTTGTAGCAGCAATAGTAGTATTAGTTGCAGCGGTAGTAATAGTAGGAAAAGTAGTGGAAGTACTAGTACTTGTAGTGGTAGTAGGAGAAGTGGTAATAGTAGTGGTAGTTGTAGTGGTACTAGTAGAAAGAGCAGCAATAGCTGTAGTAGTAGCCGCAAAAGTAGTTGCAGTATTTGCCGCAGAAGTGATAGCAGTAGTAGCAGTAGTGGTAGTAGTAGTAGTAGGAGAAGTAGTGATAGTAGTAGTAGCGATAGTAGGAGTAGGTGTAGTAGTAGTACTACTAATAAGGTTGGAGTAGGAGTAGCAGCAGCAGCAGTTGCAATAGTTGTAGCAGCAGCAGCAGTAGCAGCAGTAGTTGTAGTAGTAGAAGTAGTAATAGCAGTAATAGCTATAGTTGTACTTGTTGTAGCAGTAGTTGTAGTAGCAGTAGAAGTAATTGTAGTAGTTGTTGTTGTAGTTGTAGTAGTAGTAGTAGTTGTTGTTGTTGTAGTAGTAGTAGTAGTCACATTAGTAGTAGTTGTACTTGTAGTAAGAGCAGTAGCAGTATTAGTAGTAGTAGTAGTAACCATAGCAGCAGTAGGGATAGTAGTAGTTGTAGTAGCAGTCGGAGGAGGAGAAGTAGTCATAGCAGTGGAAGTCATAGTATTCATTGCAATTGTAGTACTAGTGGTAGTTGTAGAAGTGGTAACAACTGTAGTGGCTGTGGTGGTAGCAGTAGTGGTGTATGCATGAGCAGTAGTATTAGTAATAGTAGTTGTAGTAGTTGTAGAAGTATTAGTTGCAAAAGCAGTAGTAGTAGTAGTACCAAGAGTTGTAGAAGTAGCAGTAGATGTAGTTGTGGCAGTGGCAACAGTAACCGAGGTAGTAGTAGTAGCAGGAGTAGTAGCAAAGTAGTAGTCATAGTAGTTGTGGTCGAAGTAGCAATCGTACTAGTAGTACTACTAGTAGGAGAAGTAGTAGTAGCAGTAGTAGCAATAGTAGCAATAGTAGCAATAGTACTAGTACTGGTAGTAGTAGTAGCAGTAATAGTAGTGGTAGAATAAGCAGCAATACCAGTAGTAGTAATAATAATAATAATAGTAGTAGTAGTGGCGGGTGGTGGTGGTAGTAGTAGTAGTATATTAGTAGTAGTAGTAGTAGTAGCAATAATAGTAGAAGTAGTAGTAGTTGTAGTAGTGGCAGGAGTTGCAGTAGTAGCTGTAGTAGGAGCAGTTGTTGTACTAGTAGTAGAAGTTGTAGCAGTAGTAGAGCAGTCGTAGTAGTTGTAGTAGTAGTAGGAGGAGCAGTAGTTGGAGTTGCGGTAATAGTAGTAGCAATCGTAGTAGGGGCAGTAGTAGTAGTAGTAGTAGTAGCATTAGTAGTAGTAGTAGTAGTAGTAGTAGTAGGCGCTGTAGTAGTATTAGTAGTAGTAGTCGTAGCAGCAGCAGTAGTACTACTACTACTACTAGTTGCGGCAGTAGTAGCAGCAGAAGTAGTTGTAGTCGTAGTAGTAGTAGTCGCAGTAGCAAAAGTAGTTGCAGTAATAGTAGTTGTGGTAGTCGCAGTAGTAGTAGTATTAGCAGTAAAAGCAGTAGTAGCAGCAGTAGTAGCAGCCATAGGGTAAGTAACAGTAGCAGTAGTAGTAGTATTAGTTCGAGATGTAGTGGTTGTAGTAGTAGCAGTAGTAGTATTAGCAATAAGAGCAGTAGTGGCAGTAGTAGTAGTAGTAGCAGCAGTAGTAGTAGCAGTTGGAGATGTAGTACTTGTTGTAGTAACAGTTATAGTAGTAGAAGTAGAAGCAATGGCGGCAATAGTAGTAGTAGTTTTAGTAGCAGTAGTAGTAGAAGTAGTAGCAGTGGCAACGATTTTAGTAGCAGCAGTAGTTGTTGTTGCAGTAATAGTAGTAATTATTGTTGTAGTAGTAGTTGTAGCAGCAGTAGTCGTAATAGTGGTAGTAGTAGTAGTAGCAGCTGTGGTAGTCGTAGGCCAAGTAGTGGAAGTACTAGTACTAGTAGTGGAAGTTTGAGAAGTGGTAGTAGTAGCAGTAGTAGCAGTAGTAGTAGTACTAGCTTTAGTAGCAATAGTCGCAGTTGTAGGAGTCACATTAGTTGTTGCTATTGTTGTAGTAGTAGTAGCAGCAGTAGTAGTGGGAGAAGTAGTAGTAATAGTAGAAGTAGCAAGAGTAGTAGTAGCAGTAGTAGTAGTGGGAGAAGTAATGGCATTACCAGTAGTTCGAGTAGTGGTAGTATTTGTAGTAGTATTAGTAGCATATGTGGTAGTAGTCACAGTACTTGGAGTAGCAGTAATAGTAGTAGTAATAGTTGTAGTTACAATGTATGTAGTTGCACCAGCAGTCACAATAGTTGTAGCAGTAGTAGGCGCAGTAGTATTGGTAGAAGTAGTAGCAGAACTACTACTAGTAGTAGGATAAATAGTAGTAGTGCTTGTTATTATTGTAGTAGTTGTTGTTGTTGTAGTAGTAGTTGCAATGGTAGCATTAGAAGCAATAATAGTAATAGTATTAGTAGAAGCAACTGTAGTTGTAGTAGTAGTAGTAGCAGTAGTAGTAATAGTACTAGTAGTAGTAGTAGTAGTAGTAGTTGTTGTTGTTGTTATTGTTGTAGTAGTAGTACGAGTTGCGGTTGGAGTCGTAGTAGCTGTAGTAGTAGTAGTAGTTGGAGAGAGTAGTAGTAGTAGAAGTAGTAGGAGTAGGAGTAGGAATAGTAGTAGTAGTACTAGTAGTAGTAGTAGTAGCAGTAGTAGTAGCACTAGAAGTGGTAGTAGCAGCGACAGTAGTAGTAGGAGAAGTAGTGGAAGCACTAGTAGTAGTAGGGGCTGTAATAGTAGTGGATGTAGTAGGCGTAGTAGTAGTACTAGTAGTAAGAGCCACAACAGTTGTAGCATTAGTAGCAGCAGCAGTAATAGCTGTAGTTTTACTTGTAGTAGTAGTAGTAGGTGGAGAAGTAGTAGTAGTAGCAATAGGAGTAGTAGTAGTACTAGTTGTAGTAGTAGTAGCAGTGGTAGCAATAGTAGTAGTAGTTCTTGTTGTGGCTGTTGTTGCTCTTGTTGTAGAAGTTGTTGTTGTAGTAGGAGCAGAAGTAGCAATAATAGTAGTTGCAGTTCTTGTAGTAGTAGTAGTAGTAGTAGTAGTAGTAATAGTCATGACAGCATTTGGCATAGTACTATTTGTAGTACTCGTCATAGCTGTAGTAGCAGTAGTAGTAGCAGCAATAGTAGTAGCAGTTGTAGCAATTGTAGTTATACTAGTAGTAAGAGTAGGAGTAGTAGTAGTAGTAGTAATAGTACGACAACTATTATTGCTACTACTACTTCCACAACAACAACAACTACTATTGCTACTACTACTACTCCTCCTACTACCTACTAGAGCTATCAGTACTATGCACCTACTGCTACTACTACTACAACAACAACAACAACAACTACTACTACTACTAGTACTACTATTAAAACAAACGCTACTGCCACTACTCCCACGTCTACTCCTACTGCTACTCCTACCACTACTTCTACAGCTACAACTACTAGTACGACAACTATTATTGCTACTACTACTTCCACAACAACAACAACTACTATTCTTGAAACTATTGCTACTGCTACTACTACAACTACTACTATTGTTGCTGTTGGTACTACTTCTATTACTCCAAATACTGCAACAACTACTACTACAACAACTACTTCTCCTATTACTGCTACTACTTTTGCTACAACTACCACTGCCACTACGACTACTACTACTGCTACTAATACGACAACAACTGCAACTACAATAACTACTTCTTCTACTACTTCTACTACAACTAAAAATACTACTACTACTGCTACTGCTAATACCTCTACTGCAACTACTACTACACTACAACTACAACAACCAGTGCTCACACCACTACTACTCCAACAACCTCTACTATCACTACTACTAATACTACTGCTACTTCTGCTACTACCACTACAACTTCTACTATTGCTACAACTACTACTCCTACTACTAGTACTGCTACTACTACCGCTACTCCTACTACTTCAACTACAACAACAACTACTACTACTACGACGACGATGACGATGACTACTACTTCTACTACTACAACTACTACCACCACTACTACTACTACCACAACAACTAGTACTACTACAATTACTACTAATACTACTAATACTACTACTAAGACAACTACTGCTACTACTGCCACTATAAGAACTGCTACTACTGCCACTACTACTATGCTACAACTACTTCTTCTAGAACTACTCCTCTTGCTACTTCATCTACTCCTACTCTTACTACTACTACTACTTCTGCTACTACTACTACTACTACTACTACTACTACAACAACAACAACAACTACTACTACTACTCCTACTACTACTACGACTACTACTACTACTGCTATTGCTGCTACTCCTCCTCCTCCTCCTCCTCCTCCTCCTCCTCCTCCTCCTACTACTACTACTACTACTACTAGAATTGCTACAATTCCAACAACTACTACAATTACTAGTACTCATACTACTACTACTAAAACTACTACTGCTACAACTGCTCCTATTGCTACTAGTACTACTCATACTACTACTACTACTACTAATACTATAGCTACTACTACCACTTTTACAACTACTACTGCCACTACTACTATTGCTCCTACTACTAATACTACTACTACAACAACAACTACAACTACTCCTATTGCTACTACTACTACTACTACTACTACCTACTACAGCATCCACTACTACTACTAGTACTACAACTACTACTACGACAAACACTACTATCACTTCTACAACTCCTCCTCATACTACTACTACGACTACTACTATTGCTACTACTACTTCTACTACTACAACTCCTCCTCCTACTACTACTTCTACTACTACGGCTACTGCTACAACTCCTACTACTGCTGCTACTCCGACTACTACTTCTACTGCTATAATTACTGCTACAACAATTGTTCCAGCTACAACTACTCCCACTACTACTACTACTATTCTTAAAACTACTGTTACTACAACAACTACAACTACTACTGTTGCCGCTAGTACTTCTTCTATTACACCTTGTACTAAAACTACTACTATTGCTACTGCAAGTACTACAACTCCAACGACTACTTCTACTGTTACTGCCACTACTAGTACTACTTCTGTTGCTACTCATACTACTACTCCTACTGCTACACATACTCCTCCTACTTCTACAACTACAACTACTACGGCTACAACTACTACTACTTCTACTTCTAGTACTACTACTACTATTGCTACTAGTACTATTAGTACTAGTATGACTACAACAACAACTACTACTACAACTACTACTACTTCTACTACTACTACTACTTCCTCTACTTCTACTTCTACTACTACTTCATCTTCCACTACTACTACTACCACCACCAGTACTACTCCTACTACCACTACTACTATTGCAAGTTGTACTATTACTTTTGCTACTACTACTATTAGCACTACTACTGCTGTTGTAGCTACTACTACGATGACTACTACTATGACTCCTGCTGCTACAACTACAACTACTACGACTACCGCTACTACTGCTACTACTGCTGCTACTCTGTGACTTCTACTATTTCTACTGCTACCAATACTACTACTGTTACCACAACTGCTGCTACTTCTAGTATTATTAGTACTACTACTACTTCTACAACTACTACAACAATAATAACTACTACTACTATTGCTACTGCTACTGCTATGACTACTACTAAAGCGGCTACTAATACTACCATGACTGCTATAGTAACTACTACCATTGCTGTTGCCACAGTTGCCACTGTTGCCACTACTATAACTACTACTGCTACTACTACTACTTTTGCAGCTACTTTTGCTACAGCTGTTGTTGCTACTACAACTTCTACTACTACTTTTCCTACTACTACTACTACTACTACTGCTACTACTACTGCTGTTGCTACAACTACCACTTGTTTCACTGTGGCTACTACTACTACTACTACTACAACAAGTACTACGACTTCTACTGCTACCACTACTAGTCCTACGATTACTACTATGGCTACTACTACTACTACTACTACTACTACTTCTTCTTCTACTACTACAACTATTATTGTTGTTGTGGCTATTACTGTAGCTACTACTACCGCTACTTCTCCTACTATTACAACAATAACTACTACTCCTACTTCTACTACGACTACCACTAAGGCTTCTACTACTACTACATCTTGCACTACTACTATTACTTAATACTTGTTTACTACTACTACTACCGTTACCACTTCTACTGCTGCTACTACTACTGCTACTTCTACTACTACTTCTACTATTGCTACAACTGTTGTGACTTCTACTACTGCTCATACTATTGCTACTATGACTGCTACTTCTGCTATTACTACAACCACAACTACTACTATTACTACTATTACTGCGACTGCTGCTAATATTACTGCTACTACTACTACTACTACTAATAATAATAATGATAATAATACCACTATTACTATTATCGTTGCTACTGCTGCTGCTTCTACTGTTACTACTACTATGGTTACTACTCCTACTAATGCTTCTCCTTATACTACTACCATGCTACTCAACTTCTAGGACTGCTATGACAACTACTACTACTACTGCTGCTGCTACTACTACTACTATAACTACTCCTGGACTACTTATTAAATCATACTATGCCACTACTACTTCTTACAATACTAGTTTTACTATACACTATTACTACTACATTGCTACTGCATAAGCTACAAGTATATAATGCTATACTGCGAATACTGCAACTACATACGACTATATCTAACTACTACTACTACTACTACTACTACTACTACTACTACTACTACTACTACTACTACTACTATTACTACTACTACTACTACTACTACTTCTTCTTCTTCTTCTACTACTATTACTATAGCTATTTCTGCTGCTGCTACAACTGTTACAACTGCTACAACTAGTAAAACTACGGCTACTACTGCTACTACTACTACTACTGAAACTACAGCTACTACTGCTTCGACTACAACCACTATTACTACTAGTACTACGACTACTACAACTACTACTACTGCTATTACTACGACTACTACCACTACTACTACCATTGCTATTGCTACTACCATTTCTCCTATTTCTACGACTTCTGCTACTACTACTTCTGCTACTTCTACTGATACTACTGCTGCTGCTGCTGTTACTACTACCACTATTGCTGCAACTGCTACTACTACAACAACTACTATTACTACACTACTACTACTATTGGTGTTGCCACTACTACTACTACTA
Organism: Trichopus zeylanicus subsp. travancoricus; assembly: GCA_005019695.1. NCBI lineage: Eukaryota > Viridiplantae > Streptophyta > Magnoliopsida > Dioscoreales > Dioscoreaceae > Trichopus > Trichopus zeylanicus. Next base: position 86,625 of record RXID01019317.1, read on the forward strand.
CAACACTACTACTTCTATTGTAGTTGCCGCTACAACTGCTACGACTACAATAATTGCTACTACTACTACTACTACTTCTGCTGCTAGTTCAACTACTACTTCAGCTTCTACTACACAACATATCCTACTACTAGTACTACCACTAGTTCTACTAACACTACTACTGCTACTACTACAACTAAAACTGTCACTATTAATACTTCTGCCACTACTATTACGACCACTACTACAACAACAACTACTACTAATACTTTTGGCACAGCTACTAGTACAACTACTACTATAAGTACTACTATTACTACTGCTGCTACTCCTATTGTAGCAACTACTACTACTTCAACTACAACTACTACCACTACTATAGCAACCACTACTCCTACTGCTGCTGCTACTACTACTACTACTACTGTTGCTACTACAACTACTATTGCTACTACTACCACTACTGCTACTACTTCCAATACTGTTACAACAACCATTACTACTACTACTGCTACTACTGCTTTTGTTGTTACTGCTGCCACTACTACTACTACTAATACAACATCTCCTCCGACTACTATTAGTACTACTACCCTACTTCTATTACTACTGCTACTACTACTAGTACTACTACTTTTGCAGCTACAACTATTGCTAGTACTATTGCTACTGCTACTACTACCATTACTACTACTACTACTACTATTGCAACTGCTGCTGCTACGTCTAGTTCTACTGGTACTATCATGACTTCTACTATTGCTACTACTACTATTGCTACTTCCTCTAGTTCTCCTACTACTAGCACTATTGCTAATACAACCACTACTATTATAACTACTACTACCGCTACCACTACTACAAATACTTTTGCTACTACTACTTCTGCTACTACTACTACTCTTCATCTCCTTCTCCTCCAACTACTACTACTACAACTATTACTACTACTATTACTATCACTGCTACTACTATTACTACTTCTTCTACTACTACTGCTGCCACTACTGCTACTGCTACTGCTACCACCCGACTTCTCAAACTACTTCTACTATTGATATCAGTACTGCAACTGCTGCTACTAATACTATTACTACTATTACTGCTGCTACTGTTGCTGCTACTACTACTACTACTACTACTACTACTACTACTACTACTACTACTACTACAATAATTAATACTACTACTACTTCTACTACGACTACTATGACTACTACAGCAACAATGACTACCACTACTGCTATAGCTACAACTACTACTTTGACTTCTACTATGACAATAACTTCAGCTACCATTACTGCTACAGGCACTGCTACTCCTATTACTACTACTACTGCTACCACAACTACTACTACTGCTTCTACTACTACTACTACTACATAACCAATGTTGTTGTTGCCGCTACTACATCAACTACTACTACAATTGTCACAACTATTGCTACTACTTCTACTTCTACAACTACTAATATTACCACTTCTACTATTGCTGCTGCTAGTACTACTACTTCTACTACTACTACTTCCACAACTACTACTACTAGTAATTTTACTACTACTACTACGACTACTACTACTACTACTACTGCCACAAAGGCTACGATTGCTACTACTGCTACTACTGCTGCTACTACTATACCACTGCAACAATTGCTGCTACTACTACTACTACTACTACTACTACTACTACTACTTTTGCTACTTCAAATACTTTCCCTGCTATTGCTACTGCTACTACTGCTACTGTTGCTACCACTAGTACTACTACTACTACTGCGACTACTGCTACTGCTATTACTACTGCTACTACTACTCTTCTACTCGTTCTACGACTACTGCAACTACTGCTACTACTGCTACTACTACTTCTGCTGCTACGATAGCAATGACTACTACTACTACTTAAATAACTACTTGCACTACTACTACTACTACTACTACTACTGCAGCTACTGCTACTACCTCTACCTTATTACTATTACTCCCACTACTACAACTATTACTACAACAACTCCTACTGCTAGTACTACTACTACTCCTATTACTACTACTACTACTACAACTTCTCCTCCTACTACTACTAGTACTACAACACTATTACTTGGCCTGCTATTACTCTTGCCGTAGCTACAACTACTGCTACTACTATGTCTTCTGCTTCTACTATAATAACTATTACTATAATTACTTCCACTACTGCTATTATTGCCATTACTATTACTACAACAACTACTATTGCTATTACTGTAGCTACTGCTTGTATGACCGCGACTACTATTGCCTCTACTACAACTACAACTACTGTTGCTGCTACTAATTCTACTTCTCATACTGCTAATACTGCTACTACTATTACTACTACTAGTAGTGCTAATGCCAATATTACTATTGATTCCACTCGTACTATTATACTACTACAACTTTTACTACTGCTAATACTACTATTGCTACTACTACAGCTACTACTCCTACTACTAGTACTATTGTTACTACTACTGCTACTTCTACTACTCCTACTACTAGTACTACTGCTACTACTGTTGTTGCTACTAATGCTACTACTACTGCACCTTCTCCTACTCCTCTTATTACTACTACAACTACCACTACTAATACTACACCTACTACTACTACTATTACTACTACTCCTCCTCCTCCTGCAACTACTACTACTCCTAGTACTGCTATTGTTACTACTCTAACTCTCATCCTACTACTAATACTGCTACTACTACTGCTACTACTACTGCTACTACTATCATGGCTGCAACTTCAACTATTACTACTATTACTACTACTATTATGACTAGTACTACTTCTACTATTCCTACGACTGATACTACTACAAGCACAACATCAACTATTGTGACTGTTGACACTAATCTACTATTACTTTTAATACTACCACTCCTTCAACTAGTTCTACTACTACCACCTCTACGACAACGACTTATTATACTACTACTATTACTACAACAACGATTACTACTACTACTACTTCTACTGCTACAAATGTCTCTGCTACTATTACTGCTACTTCTTCTACTATTACTATTACTACTACTACTGCTACAACAACAACAACAACTACTACTATGAGTACTACTACTGCAACAACAACTGCTACTACTATTGTTACTACAACTACTACTTCTACTATTTTACCAGTACATCTACTATTGCTACTACTGCTACTATAAAGTCTGTTGCTACTATGACTACTAGTGCTACTATTGCTATGACTACTATAGCTACTACTACAAACGCAACAACTACTGCTGCTGCTGCTACTACTACTACTACTACTACTACTACTACTAGTACTACTATTACTATAACTACAACTATTCCTAGTCCTACTCCAACTACTACTTCTACTATGACAACTACTATAACTACTACTAGTACTACTGCTCCTGCAACTACTACTACTCCTACTCATACTCCTACTAGTACTAGTACTAGTACTACTACTACTACTACTACTAAAGCTGCTACTGCTACTACTACTATTGTTGTTGCTGCTATGACCACAACTTCTACTACTACTACTACTACGATGACTACTACTATTATTACTACTTCTGCTACTACCACTCCTCCTATTACCACTACAATGAGAACTACTTCTTCTTCTACTACTACTACTACTATTCCTAATCCTACTCCTACGAGTGCTACTACTATTACAGCTACTACTATGCCTACTCCAACTTATACAACTACTACTACTACCACCACCACCACCACCATTAATACTACTACTACTACTATTACAACTGCTAATACTAATTTTACTACTACAACTACAACTACTAATACTACTACTACTATAATAATAACAACAACAACTACTACAATGACTACTACTACAACAACTACCAATACTAATACTACTGCTATTACTACTACAAGAACTATCACAATAACTACTATGACAGTTGTTGTTGCTGCTACTACGACTATTGTTATTGCTGCTACTACAACTACAATGGCTACTACTACTGCAGTTGCAACTACTAATACTAATTTTACCACTACTGCTCCTACGACTACTACTACTACAACAACAATAACAACAACAACAACTACTACTACTATTACAATAGCTATTACTAATAGTACTACTATTACTGCTAAAACTACTAATACTAATCTTACGACTACAGCAACTCCTACTAATACTAAAACTACTACTGCAACAACTACTACACCTACTACTACTGTTACTACTACTTTTTCAACTGCTACCATTTCTACTACTCATATAGCTATTGCTACTGCTACTACCACTACTACTCCTATTACAACCACTATAACCACTACTATGACAACCACCACTACTGCTCTTGCTACTACTACTACTACTTCTACTACTGCTTCTACTACTACTACTACTACCTCCACTACTACTACTACTACTGTTGTTGTTGTCACTGCTTCGGTTGCTACTACTACTACTAGTCCTACTACTCCAACTACTACTACTACTACTACTACTACTTCTACTATTGCAACTAACACTATTCTTACTACTACTACTCGTACTACTACAACTAGTCCTAACATTTCTACTACTACTACTACTATTACTGTTGTCGTTATTACCACTATTATTGTTACTATTACTACTACTGCTACTATTACTACTATTGCTGCTACTAGTACATCTATGATATTACTTAAACTAGTACTACTACTACTGTTGCTGCTACTAGTAGTAGTAGTAGCAGTAGTAGAAGTAGCAAAAGTAGCAGTAGTAGCAAAATTATTGGTAGTAGTAGTAGCCGTAATCTGAGTAGTAGTAGTAGTGATAGTACTAGTAGCGGAAATAGCTGTAGGAGTAGCTTTGGGAGTTAGCAGTAATAGTAGTCAGAGTAGTAGTAGTAGCAGTAGTAGTAGCAGGGGGAGGAGGAGATGGAGGAGGAGTAGTGGTCATAGTAGTAGTCATAGTAGTAGTCGCAACAATAGTAGTAACAGGAGTATTATTAGTAATAGTAGTAGTAGTAGTAGTAGTAGTAGTAGAAGTAGAAGTAGTAGTTGTACTAGTAGTAGTAGTACTAGTTCTAGTATTAGTAGTCATAGTAGTAGTAGTAGTTTCTGTAGTAGATGTAGTAGAAGTCGTAGTACTTGTATCAGTAGTTGTAGAAGTAGTATTATTAGAATTTGTAGTAGTAGTAGTCACAGTAGTAGTAGTAGGGTTAGAAGTAGGATTAGTTGTTTTAGTAGTATTAGTGATAGTAGTAGTAGCAATAGTAGTAGTAATATGAGCAGGAGTAGTAGTAGTTGTTGTTGTTATTATTGTTATTGTTGTCACTGTTATTGTAGTTATTGTAGCAGTAGTAGTCATAATGGTAGTAGTAGCAGCGGTGGTATTAGTAGGGGAATTTATAGTAGTAGCAATAGTACTTATTGTAGTAGTAGTAGTAGCAGCAGTAGTAGTGGTAGTAGAAGTAGATGTGGCAGTAGTAATAGCAGTAGGAGCAGAAGTACTATTAGTAGTAGCAGAAGGAGCAGAAGTAGCAATAGCAGTAGTAGGAGAAGTAGAGCAGTACAGTGCAAGGAGCAACAGCAGCAATAATAGTAGCTGAAGTAGTAGTAGTAGTATTTGTTGCTGCAGTAGTAGTTGTAGTGGTAGTGGTAGTAATGGTAGTAGTAGTAGATGTAGTAGTAGTAGCAACGACAGTAGTTATAGTAGTTGTAGTAGTTGTTGCTGTAGTAGCATTAGCAATAGCATTAGTAGCAGTAGTAGCAGTTGTTGTAGTAGAAGTTCTAGTAAAAGTTGTAGTAGTAGTAGTATCACTAGTGGCAGTAGTAGTAGTAGGAGTAGTAGTATTAGCTACACAAGTAGTAGCAATAGTAGTTGCAGTAATACTAGCAGCAGTAGTAGTAGAAGTAGTATTAGTAGTAGCAGTAGTAGTTGCAGTAGTAGCAGTTGTAGTAGTTGTTGTAGCAATATTAGTAGTAGCAGAAGCCACAGTAGTAGTAGTTGTAGCAGCTGTAGTAATAGTAGTAATAGTTGTAGTAGCAGTAGTAGTAGCTGGATTAGTGGTAGTAGTATTATTAGTAGTTATTGTATTAGTAGTAGCAATAGCAACTGTGGCAAAAGTTGTAATCATGGTAGTAGTAGCTATAGAAGTAGTAGCAGCAGTAGTAGCTAAAGTAGTGGTAGTAGTAGTAGTAGTGGTAGTAGCTAGAGTAGTAGTAGCAGTAGTCGTAGTAGTTGTAGAAGTAGTAGTAGTACTAGCACTAGTTGCAGCTGTAGTTGTAGGAGGAGTAGTAGTAGTAGCAGTAATAGTAGTACTAGTTGCAGTAGTACTAGTTGTGGTAGTAATAGAAAAAGTAGCAGTCATAGTTGCGAAAGTAGTAGTAGTGGCAGTAGAAGTACTAGTAGCAGTTGTACTAGCAATATTAGAAGTAGTTGCAGTAGTTGTAGCAATAGTAGTAGTAGTAGTAGTAGTAGTAGTAGTAGTAGTTGTACTAGTAGCTGTTGCAATGGTAGTAGTAGTAATAGAAGTAGTAGTAGTAGTAGTAGAAGTTGAGGTAATAGTAGTAGTAGTGGTTGCAACAACAGTAGTAGAAGCAATAGTCATTGTAGCAGTAGTAATAGTAGTTATGCCAGTAGTATTAGTAGTAGTAGTATGAGGAGGAGAAGTAGTAGTAGTAGCAATAGCAGCAGTAGTAGAATTTGTCATATAGTAGTAATAGTAGTAGTAGTAGTAGCATCAGCCTTATATCAGTAGTTGTACTAGTAGCATTAGTGGCAAAAATAGCAGTAGTGGTCAGAGTTGTTATAGTAGTAGCGGTAGCTGTAGCAGCAGTAGCAGTAGTAGTAGTGATACTTGTAGTAGTAGTTGCATTAGTAGCAGAAGTAGAAATCATAGTAGTGGTAGCAGTTATCATAGTAGTAGCAGTTGTAGCATAAGTACAAGTTATTTCTATTATAGTAGTAGTAGTTGTAGTAGTAGTAGTATTAGTAGCAGTAATAGTTATAGAGAAAGATATAGTGGTATTAGTAGTAGTAGTAGTAGTATAAATTATCTTGGTAGTAATACTAGTAGTAGAACAGGTAGTAGCAGTAGTACTAATAGTAGTAGGACAATTAGTAGTCAGAGGAGAAGTAGTGGACGTTGTAGTAGTAATTCTAGTATTAGTAGCTATAGTAGCAGTAGTAGTAGTACTAGTAGTAGTAGAAGCACTAGTAGCAGTTGCAGTAGCAGTAGCTATAGCACTAGAAGTAACCATAGAATAGTCATAATAGTAGTTATAGTTCTAGTAGTTGTGGTTGTAGCAACAATAGCAATTTTAGCAGTAGCAGTAGAAGTAGTAGTAATTTCATTAGTAGTCCAATTAGTGGTAGTAGTAGTGGCAGTACTAGCAGCAACAATAGTAGTTATTATTATTGTAGTAGTAGCAGTAGTAGTAGTAATAGTAGTGGTGGTCGCAATAGTAGTAGTAGTAGTAGAGGCAGTAGTTGTTGTGGCAATCGAAGAAGTGGTAGCTGTCGTGGCACTAGTAACCTTAGTAGCAGAAGTAGTAGTAGTTGCAGTTGTAGCGGCAGCAACAACAACAACAGCAATAGTAGAAGTAGTAATACTAGTTGTTGTAGTAGTAGAAGTAATAGTAGGAGTAGTGATACTAGTTGTTGTAGTAGTAGAAGTAATAGTAGTAGTAGTAATACTAGTAGTAGCAGTGGTAGAAGTAGCGATAGTAGTATTAGTTGGAGTAGCAGTAACAGTAGTAGGAGTAGTAGTAGTAGCAGTAGTAGCAGTAGCAACATTAGTAGTATTAGGAGTTGCTGTTGTAGTCGTAGTAGTAGCAGCAATTATAGTAGTAGCAGTAGCTGTAGTTGAAGTACTAGAAGTAGTAGTAGTAGTAGTAGTAGTATTAGGATACATAGTAGTGGTAATAGTAGTAGTAGTAGTAGTAGTAGTAGTAGTAGTAGTAGTAGTAGTAGTAGTAGTA